>CM029280.1:2328558-2481168 GCA_016920895.1 Vaccinium myrtillus
AGTTGAACTGATTTGATTAATTTATAGCTTTACAATCTTCTGCGCATGAAAGTTTGAGTATTTTACACACGTCACTGCTTGACTGGTTATTGTTCAGAGCCACGTGAATGCGCTGATTGATATGAAGCTTGAGAAGTACAAGAATTTGCGGGAAGAATCTCGCTTCTACTGGCATGAAATTTCCAACGGGACCCTCAAGTTTGATAGGATAGAACACGAGGTATCAAATTTACCACATTTTTTTACAACTAACGGATCCAAGATATGTCAATTTCTCTTCCCGCTTTCAAATGTTTTCACATTAGGGTGGTGGATATTTCACCACGAAATATTAGAAGGGGACGTGGAAAAAAATGGAAAGAGGCATAAATAATTGGAAAAGGAAAAACACAAAACTTCTTGAGGCTTTTCATTTGCACTTCTAGAAAAGCCTTCCTCTCTTTTTCTCGCTCTTGATGGTTATACCGTACAATGAAACAGGTTGCAGCATTAAAGCAGCTGACCCATCAGGAATTGATAGATTTCTTCAAGGAATACATCAAAGTCGGTGCTCCTAGAAAGAAGACGCTAAGCGTGCAAGTATACGGGAGTTTACATACTTCTGAGTATGAAGCACAAAAATCTGAGCCTACTCCGACGAACCATGTTCGAATAGAAGATATTTCGAGTTTCAAAAACTCTCAGTCTCTGTATGGTTCATTTAAAGGAGGCTATGGTCATACGAAACTGCAAGAGTTGTTCCCTGGAAACTGCTAGTGCAAAATAGAGGATAATGTACAGTGTGTTTCTGTATCATTCCTGGAAGGAAATGATGCTTGGTCATTTTTTCTCATTGAATTGCTGGAAACTTTAGTATTGCATTATTGCTTCATGACTGAACGTCGATATTGTTTTCAAGTGAAGAATAATGCTTGTTTTCAAGCAATGATCCCAGTTTTAGTATGTATGTTTAGTTTGTCATATTACCTGTGTAGTTGGTAACTAAAGAAACAATAAGCTGAAGTTGAATGACCAAAAATACAGCTCATTTTAGGTTTAGAGCATCGCCAGAAACATAACTTTAAAACTCAACTCTAGACACAAATTGCACTCAGCCGATGCTCGTGGACCCACATACATTAGATGGGTCCTCACACACTTGTGTCTGGAGTTGTATTCGGAAGTTGTGTTTCTAGACTTGTTAGGTTTATGGTTATTGAGCTGCTTTTCTGGCTGTCTATGGATGGGTGCAAAACTTCATGCTATAAATGATGCTGAAGACATGCTTCAAATGTCATATAGAATTAGGGAAAGTGTTGGAACATGAAAAGAAAACATGAAATTGAACATGAAACACATCTGACAGGTGAGATTCACTCGGTACACTGTCTTGATAGTGTACCGGGTGAATCTCTCCCATCGGATGCGTTTTCATGTTCCATTTGACAGTGTACCATTGTGAATCTCATCCGTCGGATGCATTTTCATGTTCCATTTCATGTTTTCTTTTAATGTACCCTACCAAGCCTCATAGAATTATGTAAACGAGTTGAAAATGTTGGTACTTCCCTCTTTTCTGATGACCCGTCCCAATCTAAAAGATTTCTCCTAAATTTCCGAACACCCCCACTTTTTTCAGTGCCTACACCTCCAAATTCTAAGCCCAAGTATCAGCCACTACCATCTTTGACGGTCTATTATACAATTCACTACCCACGATGACTAAAAACCTTTCCATCATCCATGTAATTTACCTAGTTTTTTCCTTTTATTATGTATTATAAACACACAAACATATCACAATCAAATCCAAACCAGTAAGAAAAGTCTAGGAACACAATAATATGCACAACATTTTGCACAAGATGTTTATTTGGCGATGATTAATTGGAAACTAGATGATTTGCTATCCTTAAGCTACCAATAAGACACTGCCACATTAGCATATTGGTCTTTCGGTCTTTGTGTTCCTCAACTTTTTCAACCGGTAAGCATAAAAATGAAAAATGTTTATCTTTCTATGTATACATGTGACTTAAGGAAAAACGAAGCTAAGGAATGGGAAACCCATGCAAGGACATACTAATTTACTAGTAATTGTTATTTATGGCAAAGAAAAATATGACAACCGATCAAAAAGAACAAAGAATAAAACAAGCGAGAGTGAGGAAATGGTTTATGGTAATGTGCCTCTATACTTGTTGAAAGAACTTAAATCATAGAAGCCACGAAACAATCCGATTTTCTTGGTGCTCGTATCTAGTTAATGAGACTTGCTATAAATTTGTTGTTACCAAATACCAACTGCGACATGTACGTAGAGTTCTAAAATTTGTGTTATTGAAATACGCTCGAGTAATCGTTTTGAAAACCTCTTTATACAATTTTACCAATCCATCCCTTCCCTACTATTAAACCATGCGTCACTACGAGTTGGCACAATGATACACATTTGGGAGGTTCGGCACTTTGGCTTTCACCCAATGGTTCCTTTGTTTGAGTCAACTCATGCGAGACTTTTTCCAGGGTTATTTTTTTTAACGGCCAAAAAAATAATAATAATCTTGAAATTGTTACTAGACTAATAGGAGCAATGAAACAACATCATGTTCAAGGAGCAATCATTTGCCCAATCCGAGACTAAAACCAACAATTAACAAAACCAATCAAGGATACCTATTAGGACAAAACCCACCTAAAAAGGCCGAAGCCCAACATCCCTATGGGTCTAGAAAAACCCATAATACACATTCAGCTTATAAAAACACCAAAAGGCCTATCACAGCCAAGATACACACCCATTGTGATTTAGACTCTACTCTAAATCACGTAATTCGCGTTCGGGTGGGTTAGCACGAGCAAACTGGGATGTCGGATTTGGATAATCCGCGTTCAGGTGGGCTAGCTCGAGCAAATTGGAATATTGGGTTAATTAACCGATTTGCATTTTTTTATAACTTAATTAAATAAAACGAGGCTTTTTTAACTTTATTCCCGAACTACGTGAAGTCGTGGTTACAAATCACGTTTTCTAGAAAAACATGTTTGGCAAACACGCTTCTGTTGTTGGTTAAGACGAATTAACCCCAAAAAATTTAACTTAATCCTATGAAGAACTATGAAAGTTGTGCTAGCATTGGAAGATCAAAAACCATGAAAGTTATGAGACCATTGGAACTCTAAGTTTTTTTTTTTTTTTAATTCTGCAATCCATTTTCTTTTGTATTTCGTGTCATTGTAAAGAGTGACTTTTATTTTCTTGTACTAGCAATCTCTCTATATTAATTCCACTTTTGTGTTGTCACTATATTTTGGACATCCACTGTAACTTCTTCTTATCATTCATAAATTTATGAATGACAATACAGAAACAAGAAGAACTAAATTGTAGTTAATCAGAAAACACAACAAAGTTAATGTACATTGCATAACATAGTAGAAGATCTACATGTTTTCATCAGACATAGCGTAGTCAGATAGGTACTTCTCGTTATTCAACGCGTTGTTGTGCTCATTTTCCATTAGTTCTCGATCACTTGCCTCCGCCATCTCAGTTGCTAGATGAAGCATGAAATACCGGCTCCTACGCATCAACATCCTATTATTCTCCTCTTTGATTCGGGCCACAGCGGCTTCATACTCATGCTTATTTGTTCTTGGCATATCTAGCGACCGACGATGAGGAATTCTTACTCCCATGTTTCGTAAATCAGCAACCAATCCCTCCTGCTCTTCAACCCTAAACTTTCATTCTTCTCGAAAACCAACATAGTAATCTTTAGGGTTGGTTCTTTTTTCTTTCCAGTATGGGTCCTTGAACATGGGAAGTATCCACGCCCTAGAAGTAGATCATCTACCTGCCATTGTAATACACGTATGTCACAACTATGAAGTGCTATATAGAAATATCACAAGTTCGAAATTAATTTATAGACAAATAGTTTTGAGCCATCTTGCATATGTGAATAAAGCTGCATAAAGGCTTGATAAGACATCAGATATGAATAAAGTGGTATAAAAGCTAATATTAATAAATAAAGATGATGAATAAGGCTGTAGTAGTACAAAAGTAGATGTTGACTTGACCATCCATTGGTTTGCATTGAATGATTGATTACAAGCCCCCTTTAAATTAATGTCACTGTGTGGCCACGTGAAATGTTTCATTTTTTCAGGAGCATTGGATTCCATTTATTATCAAAGAAGACCAATAAGGGTAACGACACAGGCATGTTGGCGGGCCCCCTGACATGCTTTGTGCTAGCTTTGGATTCCAATGAGAGCTGAATAAGGCTGAAAAAGTCTGTATCATTAATATTGCAGATACAACTACACAATGACACATGCATGTGGGCGGGTCCCCATCTTATAATACTTTGTGAGAGCTTTGGATTCCAAAGCTGAAAAAGTATGTTTTAATTATGAACACACAAGCCAGAAAGCCAGCCTATATTAAACTAGAATTTATCCTACATGACTGCTTACGACCTTGGATTGTATATCAAATGTTGTTTCCCTAAGCGTAGGGTTTAGGTATCGCGTAGCATCAAAACCGGTAAGACCGGGTCGAATCCACAGAGACCGAATGCGCAGCGCGTGATGGTTGATTCGCAAATGATGGTTTTAGCCTTAAAGCGGCAAACTTGGCTTTTGGAATTTGTTTAGTGGAATTCTCTCGACTTCGAGAATGACTCGGAGATTTAAAAAAACGACAAATTGAACTAAGGAAAAGTCTAGGGGTATTTAACTACCATGACTCGGGTTAATCCATCCCCTCTTGATAACCGCCTCGGGGCATCGTTAAATGCCCCCGAACGGAAGATTTAGATTTTAAAACCAATTACAAGAAAATATGTTCACCAAAGATTAGAGGCTTTTGGTACATTTTGCAAACGGATGGGTTGACATCGCCCAAAGCATCACACGTGCCAAGTAGCCAAGCTCTTGGCTACCGGTGATCAAAGGGATTAACAAACCCACTCTTTGGTACATAAAAGTGCAGCCCCCTAATATTTGATAAACAAGCAATGTATGCCTTAACATGAGATGGATGGATTAATCTCAAGTCATGGAGTGTTAATCACCCCATGACTAAGCCTACTTAAACTACTCACTCATTACACTAGTTAACAAGTCTAGAATTTTGAAGAAAACTAAAAACATGCTTAACAACTCTATAAACTGATTTTTAATGAAGATCTGAGGTTAACCTACAATATTAGTACTTGAGAAACTAACTAACAACTAATAGAAATAAGAGTTTTCTAAGGACAAAGCTAGAAAAACATGAACACTAAATACTTGAGGGAATTGAAAATAAACTACATATATTGAAAGAGCTAACCACAAGGAACAAGTTTAATTCACGAGATAACTACGGGAGATAAACACTTACAGGAGAAAACTAGAGAGAGAAAGCTTCCAAAGGCTCTTCAATGGAGAGCAAAACTTAGCTAGGAAAATGAAAGAGTAAGTATGAGAGAAGGAGAGAGGAGAGCCTATTCAATCATCCAAATCCTCTCTCCAATAAATATCCATAAAGCTCTCACATAATAAATAAGTTTCCATTAATAGAAAGCACAAAAAGTAGCTGAAAATTGCTTTTCGAACTGATGTGGATCGATCCACTATGAGAGTGTATCGATCAAGAATGCTCTGGTGGACATTTGGACGTGAGTGGATCGATCCACTATGAGACTGGATCGATCCACTATTGCTGATGTAGTGTTGGCCTTGAGTGGATCAATCCACTCTTTGGACTGGATCAATCCAGAATTTGACTGTTGGGATTTTTGACATGAGTGGATCAATCCACTCTTTGGAATGGATCAATCCATTAGTGCCTCATGTTGAATTGACTTCTTCCGGTCACTCCTATTGCCTTGCGTGCCTCCGGGCCTATTCCAAAGCATTTGAATACGTCGTGTGACACTCGGGGGAGATGGTCCTTGGTCTTGTGAGTGCTTGTTCAATCCCGGACCCCACCGGGAGTCCACGTGAGCGTGCGACACGACTTCCAAGCCATCAGCTTGTCTTTGTGACTTTTCGACTTCCCGGGCCTTAGCCAAATTATCGTTTCTTGGCTCTCAAGACCCGGTGTTGGCGTGCCATGGGGCACATGGCCCTCGGTAACGTGGCACGGTTCTCAATGCGCTCTAAATGCGCTTATTTCGCGCGTTTAACCTGTAACTTGACAAAAACACTGCTACGCGCATATCAAACATATAAGGCGCGAAATCGCGTGCGTGTGTGAGATAAATGAGTTAGATAAGGCCCATATATTTACAATATTGGAGACTTATCAATGACATAGAAATTGGTACAACCACTTCCCATAAATTTTTTTTTAGTAGTGATTATGCATAATACACTAGCAAGTGTAGGGGGTGTAATTCCACGTTAGCCTGTATCACGTGCAGGCTTGGCTCGACCCTAAATCTGCAAGACAAATAAAGGGTTAGAGCACCCTTGCCTCTTGTTGGCAAAGGCCCTCCGATGCTTAAGTTAGTACTGGATTACTAATTAAGCCAAAAACACAATGCGTATAACTGGGTGTTACAGCGTACCTTTTGTCATGGTTTTTGCCTTGTATTTATAGATGTAGACGTTTATTTAATTTAGGCATCTCGTGCTCCCTGTTTCCTATTCTCTTTAGGAATCCTTCTCCTAATAGGAATAGTCCTATTAAGCATCTGCTTCCAAATACTGCAAGCTCTCGTCTTGCAGTAGTATTTCTTTCCATATAGGTTTCTTTCCTATATGGGGCATGCTCCTAATTACGTTAGGACTTCCCATATTAATCCCCTGTCTTACGGGATTGCTCCTTATCTCGTAAGGAACCATCCTAGATGATTCTGGAATGTCTCACCGCCTTACTCATGGCGGTGCCGTGCTTCTACGTAGCTCGGATTAACTCGTACATAGCCCAACTCATTACACCGAGCTGACGTATGTATTCCAGAATGCTATTCAGGCTTTGCTTGTGGTTGTCCCAGCTCGGCCGTAGCAGGGGCAGCCCCTTGTGACTTATACCGAGCTGGCACATCCTGATACATTCATTTACCCTCGTTGTTCTGGCCTTATTCGTGGCCAACTAGCTCGGCATAGGGCTTAAGGACTCCCTATGTAAGGTCGAGCTATTCACCCCCTCGTGGTGATCGTCATAGGTACGTGCTATACCTAATAGTAGGGTAATCAGACTTTACCCTCTCCAGCAAGCCGTAAGTCTTAAGAAAAAAGGAAAGAGGGGATCAACACGTTACATTTACAAAGTATTCAACAATTTGATGTCACACATAACTCGGAAGTTACGACTAGAAAATCAGACCTCAGAACCATTAGAAACAGACATACGTTAGAGCACTTATAGTTCTTGGCATATTGAAAAGGATTTGTTATGGTTAGGGAATATGAGACATTTATCAAAGTGAATGCTCCCCATTAGTATAAATTTTTGATGTTTTTGTTGTTTGTCCACAACCATTTTTTATTTCGTTTGTGATAAAAAAAAAACCAATACTTATCCGTTAGGTTCCATTACACGAAAAACACAAGGAGTTAACGATTCCAATAAATAAGTACTTATGACACCGGTCCACAACCATTTTTTATTTCGTTTGTGATAAAAAAAAAAAACGAAAACCAATACTTATTTGGTTAAGTGGATTACACGGAAAAACATAAGAGCTTTGTTCGTTTTCCTATTTAGTTTTAGTTTTAGTGACATCATTATTTCCCTCATTTCTCTCTTCTCTCTATCTCTCCATTCATTACCCTGTTGACATCGTCAAAATTAAACTAAAAACTAAACTAAACTAAACTAAACTAAACTAAACTAGACGATCTAAACCAACACAGCCAGCCAACAGGAGTTTAAGATTCCAACAAATTGAAACTTAGATGGAAGAAGATTGGACTGGAAGAAGACTAGGGCCTCCTTTGGCAAAAAAACTTAAACCAGATTATTGGTTTTTTGGGATACAAAAAACCAGGGTGCTTTGGGTAAAAAACTTAATCCAAAAAACCAGAGTGCTTTGGGTAATAATCCAATAATCCAATAATCCAGATTATTTGTTTGTCTTTATTCAATTTTTTTTTGCGTTCGTTAGTTTTGCATCAAGATTTTGTGGTTTCTGGATTCCTCTCGACGAGACGAATCTAACAAGTACAAAATCTTGATGCAAAACCAACGAATGCAAAAAAAATTTGAAGGCGTGTTTGCTGCACATTCATAAAGGGCTCCCTCCTCTCTCTCTGTGGAAAACCCCTCTCTCTCTCTCTGTGGAAAATCGGAATTGGAAGGAGAAAGATGGCCGTGGGAAAGGACGAGGTGGTTGAAATTCTGAAGCCTCGCACCGATAAGAGAGAGTACCGTAGAATCGTCCTTGACAACTCCCTTGAAGTCCTCGTCATCAGCGATCCTGATACTGATAAGGTTTTTTCAATTTCATTTTCGTTTTGTTCAATTCCATTCATTAAACCAGGGATTACGTACGTAGAATATGTGTTCCTCGTTTAACTATCTTCAGTCAATTGTGTTTCTTGTTCTACTGTTTTTAGTCAATTGTGTTTCTTTTTCTTATTGATTTTTCAGTCAATGGTGTTTCTTGTTTAATTATTTTCGGCCTATGGTGTTTGTTGTACAGTGTGCTGCTTCCATGAATGTTGGAATTGGGTCTTTTTGTGATCCCGATGGTCTCGAAGGCCTTGCGCATTTTCTCGGTGAGAATAAATGTCTATGTTCCTTGCACTTTTTAGGTTCCCTATACGTATATGATACTTTTCTTGAGCTTCTTTGGAAAAAAGATTTAGTTTTTCAGCCTGTCGAACAATGGGAAAGAAGAAAAAGGCTAAAAACTGGAAACCTTTTTGTTGTTTTTTTACCTTGTAAAACCTTTTTGGCAATTGGTGCATGTTTTTTTCTTCACTATTTTGGTATGTCTCCTCTAGCCAAATCCAGAATTCAGAAAATAAAAAAGGGATTCCAAAAGATGCTGAGGCTATTAAGTGATTCCAAACATATATACTCTTGTTTTGAACTAGTATTGTGCGCTAAATGGGCTCTACTTGTTTGATTTTGATCACAATATTGCAGAGCATATGCTGTTTTACGCAAGTGAGAAGTATCCCTTGGAAGATAGCTACTCGAAATACATTACTGAGGTGTTTAACTTCTCTTCTTTTGCATCTTGTTCTTCTTTTGGCATATAAATGACTACTTTTATCTAATTATCAATTTCTAGAGTGTTGCTACCTGAATTTCTTGGGTGTTTATGCAGTTTAAAGAAGCTTTTTTGTTCGTAAACAGGATACATAAAACCAAGTTGACCCAGAAATTAAGAAATTGTAATGTGCTCTTTCCGTGAAATCGTGCATTGGAGGTTTGGACGGAGCTCAAGATTAACAGTAATCATTAGTAAGGGTAGGAGAAAACTTGGATGGAGTGATAGCCGATAGGGGAATTAACTAGAAAACATGATTACATGACAGCAAGAAATAAATAGTGCACCAACTTGAAGAAGAAGGAAATAATCAAAGGAGAATACTGCATTGTCTGTAAAATCAGAATACTTTGACTGAATATGGAAAAGACAACCTTAAGCCTTTTCTTGATATACAGGTTATGTTATATGCTAGAAAAACCGACAGAAATTGTGATTTGTAATTGCAAGACAGCGAGGAAGAAGTAGTGCACTAACTTGAAAAGCAGCAAAGTGAGAGTATTGTGCTATTTGTAAAATTACTTATCAAAAGAAGATTGTGCTATTTTTAAAATCACAATACTATGACGAGTAACAAAAAGAAAACTTTAAGCGTTTTCTTGATATGAGTTAATGTAATGTGTCTCAAATCGTTTTGGTTCCCCACAAGGCCATTGAAAAGAAATGCAATATAGTGGGCGACCAAGGCATTCACTATCTTTGAATGCGTTACATAAAGAAGTTTCAGGGATCTTCATTAATTTTTTGTGTTGTTAATTTTTTGGTGGGTTCATAGCTGCAGCACTCCCCGTCTGTATGTGAGGTTTAGGTTGGCACTTTTGTAGGAGTATTTATATGTAGACATTGCAGTTCACAAATAATACAACGCTCTTCTTGCCTCCTCCTCCTAACCCTCTTCTTTCTCTATTTTCTTTATACTCCATCCGTCCCGATTTATTTGTCCATTTTTGAAACTCAGACTTATTAAGGAAACACAATGATTACTCTGAAAAAAGTTTTGTTTTTCTAAGGATGCCCCTTACTTTTGTAGCATTAAATTGGAGTGCGCACTCTCCAATGCATAATTTTTTAAAAGGCTTGAGCGAGTCAAACTCATATTGGACAAACATTTTGGGACACATCAAAGTCAAAAAGGGGACAAACAAATTGGGATGGAGGGTGTATCTACTTTCGGGACTGTAGTAACTTGTTAGTACGAAGCTTATAGTAGTTCTTCTATTATCCACCGCGATTTTTTTTTTTTGTAGACCATTCAAGATAGCAATTTGCTTCATATGATGAGTATTCTAATTTTTTTTTATCTATGTTATGTTCTAGTTGGCAGTTATGGACAGGTTGGGTACTTTTAGTCATTTTTATTTGAGCATTTGTCCCTGTTTCACTTCTATGTTTTGTGAGATTGTAATTCTTATTTATGGGAACAAAGAGGCTTCTCCCATTTGACCATTGTGATCCTTAATAATGGTTGGCTGATCCTTGTTCGATAATGATTCAACCATGATGTGGTCTCTATTCAATGTTAACAGCATGGTGGCAGCATGAATGCTTTTACGTCTTCTGAGCACACCAACTACTATTTTGATGTTAATGCTGACTGTTTTGAGGAAGCTTTGGACAGGTAGTTTTTTTTTTCTAAGTTTGATTTTCAATTTCTGTTCTCACTTCTCAAAATGATTTTTGTCCTGGATTTACTGTTCAGATTTGCACAGTTTTTTATCAAGCCGTTGATGTCGCCTGATGCAACCACGAGGGAAATAAAAGCTGTTGATTCTGGTTAGCATTCCCTTTAGCAGCTTGATTATGCAGTCATTTCAGTAGATCCGGAATCGTTGTGGATTACCACTGTCTTTCCTTTTACATGCAGAGAACCAAAAGAATTTACTCTCTGATGCATGGAGAATGAACCAGGTGTTATTTACTTCTCCACTTAATGCCTGTTCTGACATACTTTATGCCTTTTAGTAATCCACCAGCTAGTTGAGTTTGGCTTGTAAGCAGATCATGCTCTTGCTCCTTAATTCGATTAGTTTTATTGTTTTGAGTTTTATTTTCCTGCGTATTGCAGACTTTGAAGTTAATTAGGTGTCTAGTGTAGACTCAGAATGTTCTCATCTCTAAGATGAGAGTCAATGTGTACATCCGTTACATTCTATCTCATGAAAAGGTTTTGGCAGGTATGCTATTAGACAAGGCGTGTGCTATAAAAACCTAATGGAATCATTAGTTTGAACTCAAATATTCGAGCTGTTGAGAGGGCCCAAAGAATTAAATTCTCAATCAGCTATTCAAAAACTGATTTCTCAGATATAGGTTGACGAATAAAAAGCTGGTCGATAAGATAATTTTGGCATAGGATATAAGGAGACAACTTTAAAAACAGTGGAAGGCCACAATGGTGTTATTTCTTTATACATTGTTATACATCTTTGGAGGCATTAATACTCAAATAATACATGTGGAGGCCATAGGAGTTGGATGCATATGCCTCTGTCTGCCTTTCGTAAATGTACCTCAAACTAACGGCTTGGTGCAAGTTATTTCAGGTGGCTTCCATTTGTAGTTTTTTTACTTCAAGTTTCCCACAAAGTAGTTACCCATGGTAATAGGCATGAGTAATTGTGGTACTCTGGGGTGATATAGTTAAGGGCTCTGGATGGGACATCGATATTCGAGAGCATTGTTAAGTTGCCTGAATTTTTTTGGTTAGAAGAATGTGATTTTAATGATGCTGATAGAGAGAAGAATGTAATGTAACGTACGGTTTAAGTTTCTATTGTGTACACATAGCTCATAATCATCAAAATGTTTATTATTAAGAAACTTCTATGGTGCATGTATTGCGTTTCTAGGAAGTAAGCCATCATTGGCACTTGGTTCCCGAGGTTTCCCACATAAGAACATTCTTTTATGACTCTAGGTTCCGGTCTAGATAAGATTTGCATGTCCACCTTCTCCACCTTAGAACCAAATCCACTGACAACAACTCAAGTGTCATTAGCATGGCTTTCCAGCCAAATTTTGGGGTCTTGACATCTATATCATACCCATCATCGTATCCTGCTTCCACGTGAAGGATAAGTTTTAGACTTCAAGTAATTTTGGTTTTGTTCTTGTAATTGCCAGTTTACGTTGGTGTTTTGGTGGTTATGGAGGGAAGCTAGTGAAACTGATTTGTTAAAGCATTAGCATCCAACTTAAAATCAGTTGGCAATGGCGGTTTGTTTCCCATTTGCTAAAATGGGAAATCCCATAAACGATGAGTTTAGCTTGGTTGCAAAAACACTTTTGTTTCCCATTATCTAAAAGCTAAGTTGCTAAAATCCAATTTTCTCCCACATACTCCTTTTGCTAAAAGCAAGTTTCTAGAATCGGAGGTGCTAAAATTTGCTTTTAGCAAACGGGAAACTCAACCTGAGTGTACATGCCATCATTTACTAGTTTTGGAGGCAATATTTAATCAATGTGGGACAAGCTCTAAGCCTCTAACACACTCTCACACATGTGATCCCCCAACTCGCATGTGGAGAGTTAAACAAATGATCCAAACATAGTGATCATAACTAAACAAGGTGCCCTTAGCCACAAACAATGGGGCAATCAAACGAGTCTCGTCCAAAAGGCTCCATAATCCTAGCTCCAATACCATGTTAAAGCATCCTACCAAAACCAATTGTCAATGAGTGGAAAAGTTGTCTCGCCTTGTACTCTAGTTTTGGAGGTGACAATTAACCAATGTGGGACAAGCTCTAAGAGGATTCTCTACTACAAAGGTGTATCTGATCTACGTTTATGTCCTTGAAATTGCTCAGACTGATGAATGAGGTGTCACGATTTAGGGATATAAGAGACTGAATTTTATGAGGTCGAACCTTTATGGTTAGCTTGAAATTAATCTAACAACTAAGTGAACTTTTCCTAGCTTGCTTTTCTGCTTATTTAGTTGAGTAGTAAGTTAGTAGTGATGTAAATGCAAGTGTCATGCCTTAGATACACCTGTGATTGTTGAGTACAGAGCTCACATCCTTAAAATGTTATTTATCCATTATTTTTGTCTCTCTGGGTTGCTTCTGTTATGATCCCCATCTTATTCTTTTTTGTAATTGTCGGTCAACTTTAAGAAATTTTCCTTTCTATGGACTCTTATAGCCTTTTCTGCTTTGGGTTAATCATTTTGTGCAGCTTCAGAAACATATAAGTGCTGAGAGTCACCCCTATCATAAATTCAGTACAGGTAAAAAGTTTTCAGTTCTTATCTTTTGTTATGATGCTTCGTTTTTTTCCCTTTAATCCCTATCTCCATCTTGAATCGAATACAACGTTTGCTTCACAGGAAGATGCTTGTTCCCCCTCTTGATGCCAAATGGATGATTGTTTTGCTTGTTTTTGTTTTTTCCTGCTAATAAAGCAAACACACACACATATGTATGCATCCCTGGAAGTGATATGGACAGAGCCTAAAAGGAGCACTTGAAGGATTCCGACCGAAACATTTTTACCACTTCCTTTAATGTCTTACTCAGTTCATTACTTTTTTGAGTGAAACAAAAAGAAGAAAGTGGATTGGGTGTTTTACTTTTCTTGACTCCCCAAGTTCCCATGACTTCCATTGGAGGAAGCATTGAAAAATCTAGTAAACACATTTACCAACTTCCATTGCAGTTGGGCCTCTTTAACCATATGCCCTCCAACATTCCCTTAAGTTGCCCATCAACTTTCTTTCTTGATCCTCAATCTGTTCTTATGGGATACCAGATTAAAATAGGGCAACCTGGAGCCTTAGCCATTTCACCATTGGTGTACCTTTTTCCGTAAATCCATGAAGCTCTCTAAGTCCCATGACTAGTGTGTAAGCTGGCAACAATGAATCTTTGGCCTACTTGGTGTCAACAAGTATTGGTGTTGATTATAGTTGTAGGTGTTTATGGTTTTGACCACTGGCTATATTCATGCGGTTACATTATTTTTCCAAGGAGATGCTTATGTTTTGATTTCCCCATGGTGACTTTTGTATTCGAAGTTTAGTTCGATTCACCATCTTAACATGATGTTATAACCTATATCTTTTACTCTAAAATTATGTCTGTTTATAGAGAGATAACCCTTCGTCTGCTCCAACCAATGAGGTGTAATTAGAAAATAAGTTTTCTGTGGACATCCTTAGAATTAGGTTTGTAAGGTCACAAACAGCTACTTGTGTAAAGTGGAATGATCCAACATATTGTTTTTCATTTCTGATACGGTGCCAAACACTTAGGGAACTGGGATACTTTGGAGGTTAAGCCAAAAGCAAGAGGGATGGATACAAGGCAGGAGCTTCTCAAGTTATATGAAGAAAATTATTCGTCCAACCTCATGCATCTAGTTGTCTATGCCAAAGGTAAGCTAATAATTTAGCCAGTGTCGGTTAATTATTCATGCTTCTGGTTGTATATATCCTCTGGATTATCAAATATCAAAACTCTCCACATCCTTATATTCAGAGGGCCTCGATAAAATTCAAAGCATGGTGGAGTACAAGTTCCAGGAAATTCGAAATATTGATCGAAATTGTCCCAGTTTTCCTGGTCATCCTTGCACATCAGAACACCTTCAGGTATTCCCATCACTGTTGTAGAACAGCATTTTTTTAGGACATAATCATCGAGCCATGAAGCATGGGCACTTCAAAAAACATGTCAAACCTGGTACTTTTTGAGACCGTTCACATGGATACTGTTGCATGCGTACTGGGTACATGAATTACCTGCCTATATTTTCCCTCTTAGATTTTGCCTTACCCGAAGGTAACAATTACAAACAAGCGCCATACCCAGTCAGCAGTTGGTGTAATCCTTTCTCTTATTCATGCTCATCATGCTTTAGAACAAGCTTTATAGTGCAGTTTCTTTATGTAACTTGATAAAGTTCTTATTTGTTCTCTAGTGTTAGACTTAATGTGTTGATTGTATGTTATTCAACTAAGCCATTCAACTAACTTTTTCATTCAGTTTTCTAATGATTTTACATAGTGCCTTCCTTCAAAGTATTTATTTCAAGGACGTATTAGCCGTTTCCCTACCTACTTGTCTTAATTTGTTTCACCGAAGCACTCATATCGAACCATGCATACTGGTAGGTGTGCTTCATAGTCATCAAGGCAATAAGTGAAATCCGAAAAAATTACTGGCTCAATTAAAGTAAGCTGTTTATAGATAATAGGCACTCATTTTCAAGTTTTCGTAGGAGATAATACGTGTGTCGAAACGGGGAAGGTACAACATATGTTATCTTTTGAATATTTTACAACAAGAAATAATCAGCCTAGATCCCTGGTTTACTTGTGAAACGTTTTGAGGCATTTCCTTGAGCTTCACTTGGGGGCAAGGCTCAGGCATGAGGCGCATGGCTTTTTCTTTGTACTATGATCAATGCAAATTCTACTGATACCAAAATCCTGAAACCATTCTTTGCTATGATGACTGTTCTTTGCCCCCATTTGTGTTGTGATCATTTTACCTTTTTTGCGTGTTCTGTTTGTTTTTAGGTTCTTGTCAAAGCTGTCCCAATTAAACAAGGTCACAAGTTAAGGATCATCTGGCCAGTAACTCCAGGAATTCGCTATCATAAGGAAGGGCCAAGCAGGTATCTTAGTCACTTGATTGGCCATGAAGGAGAAGGCTCTGTGTTCTACGTTTTGAAAACTTTGGGTGGGTTCTCAATATCCTTTATTTGACCACCGGCAATAGCTTGTGGAGTATACCCTGCCATCCACCTACAGTGAGGTGCAGGGTTAAGATTCCGGCTTGGACATATATTATACTTATATAACAAATGTTTAATTCTGAGAAGAATTTAATAGTCAGCTGCTATCAATTTAAGGACTGGGAGCATGATGAATGTCTGTCCCATCTATATTTTGGCATTCCATTATCTTACGTATCAATCTTTTGGTAAAAAAAAAGAAAGAGGGAAGAATGTTAGTACATGAGCAGTTGAGCACTATGTTTTGCTTCTATTACCTAAGAAGCAAGAACATGGACACTTGACATGACACGAGCACGCTGATACAACTTTAGTCAACATATGCAGGACACATAAGAGGGAGGCACAGTGTAAATAGAATTGAAGAATTTAAATGAGTTTAAGATTATCAAGATGTTGCCTAACCAAAATTTATAAATAATGGAGCGATTAGTCGGTGTAAATGTATATTGTTCCTTCATATGTACTTTGTTTTATGTTTTATCCTCTGATCCCAAACTATAACCTTAAAATTGTAAGGTCTTTGTCGTGTGTCTAAATGTTGTGTTAAGTTACCAGTAAAGGCGGAGCCATGAAGGGACAAGAGGGGTCACTTGACTCCTCTCACTTTAATTTCTCATAAGGTTTTGATAGTTTGGAGCTAAATTTTGCAATTTTGACCCCTCAAAAATTTCATAAATTGCCCCAACTTGCTTAAAATGCATAGAAATCTCAAGTTTTTTCTTCTTTTCGAGAATTGATAGTAGAATTAAAAATAAGGCTAACGTACATTATTTTAAAAATATATTAAGTCACTGGGACCAATTATAAAGCAAAAATACATGTATCACTGTATATCTATGTTATAGTTCCCCCTTCTTTTTTTTTTGTATGAGCAAAAATAGAAAAAATAACTTGCATATAGATTTAATTTTTGACCCCGCTAACCTAAATTCTTGGCTTCGCCCCTACCAGGAGTCCCAAAAGCTTAAGCTGATAGGAAATGGGTCCAACAATGTATATCAAGCTATCTAACATGTTGGACATGTGTGACCCAAGTTTTCGAAGCATGTCTTGGTCTCTAAAAGTTTGAAAAGTTAGAGGACAGGTGTCCTGGATTTTTTAGACACTCCTCGGGCACTTACACGACTTGCTCGTACAAGTTTCCATGCTTTAGTTGTTTACCATATTTTTCAAACAGTGAAGTTCAAACTTTCTAGTCCACATTTTTTGTTCGAAGGTCTTTTTTTAGCATCATCTTTCAATCATCATTGATTTTCATGTTGATTCTCAGCATTTTTGGACGTCTTGATACAATTTTTGTGGGTATGTGTGTGTGGTTTGACAAAGTACTACATGCACTCTTTTTTAACTGGAACCCACTACCTACCCTTGGTGGCTGTAGGAGATACTAGTCAAGCTAATAGTAGTTTGATACTGGAATGAGTTGTCCTTTCCAAATGATGTTGGTAAAGAGGTGGTTTTTTGGAAACTTGAGGCTTGTCCTACGCTAATGGACTTGGGTACGGCTATGTGTATACGTGTCCGCTTCGTCCAGTGGTATGTATGTACGTGTCTGCTTCATCCAATTTGGACCTCAAGGATACAGGAATATGTCTTAATAGTCAAATTTCTTTTGTTCTGTTGGATAAATAGTGTTTACAAACTGCTTTAGTGCATGTCATGCATAATATAGGAGTTCCGGGCATAGTTCATTTTAGATTTAAATTACCAAATAGGTTTGCTATGTGTATGTCCTACCAAATTTGTCAGAAAGGTTCCAGTTCCCTTATCCAAGTGTCAAGTATCTGACACGGGTATTTTCTGCATTTAGGAGGATCCATGAAACATAGGGTGCCATGAAACAGAGCTAGTTTACACTAGAAACAGATCGGCTAAATGATTTAGGTAGAGAGGGGAATAGGCACTGTTGGGTAACCTGGCAGAGTGCGTCTTTCATGACCTTGGAAATCTGCCAGAAGTTGTTTGGTTTATTTCCAGTTCATACATGACTGTTTACAAATTGGATTCGTGGGTGGTTCTTTTCACTCTTTAGTACCGTTAACATTGTCACCCCAAGAAAATTCAGTTGATGGTGTTAGTCTTCAAATTTCGCAGGTTGGGCTACTAGTTTGTCAGCTGGCGAATCAGATTGGACCTGCGAGTTCTCTTTCTTCAAAGTAATTATTGAGCTGACTGATGCTGGTCATGGTTAGTTTTTTTGCTCTCTTTTACTCTCTGTTTGGGACAAGAATGGTAAGAGCCAGCAGGGACTCCATCTGGCTTGTGTTAGTGGGGGTGTGATGTATATTAGATTGCTAATAGGTGGAGACTCATATTTTGTCAACATACAGATGGATAGAGGGAGGGAGGAGAGAGGAACCATTAGCCTTTTTTTTATTCATTATAAGGTTTCAAACCTATAGATTTGAATATCCCTTCCCCTATGTTATGTAGAATGGTACTGATTTCGTTAGTTGTGACTTACAGAGCGTGTCGAGGATATTGTGGGGCTGGTGTTCAAATATGTAGACCTCTTGCAACAGTCTGGTCCTTGCAAATGGATATTTGATGAGGTATGCATACACCATTATAGCCTGATTTCTGTACGCTATTAATGAGTGCCCAGATGTTGTGAGTTGCAGTCACGTGCACTTGGTGGAGCCAGCTTACGGATGTTGTAACAGGGTATTTAGTCCAGAATTGAACTGTTGTTGGTTGAACTATTGTTGCTTTGTACACGCTGAAGGAATCCACAACTATATTTTTTCTTCTTGAATGAGGAAGTAGCACGTGTAACCATTTTCCTATGTAGATTTGTAGTTTTTTATTATCTCAGGAACTAATACTTGGGTGGAAAATTGCAATAATCTCCCTAAACTTGTGTGTGTTTAGAACCGGAGTCCGGACTTACGCCAATTGGTGCTCTTGTATTTGTAGTTGCTGCCGTTTCTGTTGGCCACCTTCACAGTGAATCTTTGCCTTTGTGTATCTTTACAGAAATGGCAATTGGTTCTGGACGGCATTTAGCTGTTTTGCTAAATTTGCAGTTGACTTGATTCTAATGGATTTGTATTTTGTTAATGAAGCTTTCAGCCATTTCTGAGACAGTCTTCCATTATCAAGACAAAACTCAGCCTATTGATTACGTGGTTAATGTTGCGTCAAATATGCAGGTAATTATAGTAGAAATTTCTGTGTTTTTCCCCGAGAGTACATTTTCTTCATTTTAATTATTTCAATAGAAATTACAGCATTTTGTTCACATTGAGTAGAATAGACGGGAAGAGACACGGCTAAAACACCATTACGTTTTGTCAGCTCAAAAAGAAATCGATATAACTTTGACAGACAAGATAGGAATTGTACTTTCAATTGCCACTTGTATGTTTTTCCTGTATTGGAAAAGTTTTTTGTGTGCTCTGTCACACATGCCATTGCACATAGTAGGTCAAAACTCGACCCCAAAAGCTAGCTATTTGGTGAGGGTTCTCTCATGCTTAAGCATTGCACATTACTTATGTTCAAGAGATGTAAGACTTCACCATCTACCCAAAAGCATATTAAAAAAAAAAAGTGTGTTCTTGGATTTTTCAACTTGTGAATGAGGGGGTTGAGTGAAATAGATATCGTCTCTTCATCAACTACTTGCTTTACTGGCATCTTCTGTTTGATAATTTTTCAGTTGTATCCTCCTAGAGATTGGCTAGTGGGGTCATCCTTGCCCTCTATATTCAGCCCAAGCATCATTCAATCGACACTCAGTGAGCTTACCCCAAATAATGTCAGGTGAATTCTTTGTTGCTCAGAGAAGCCCTAGGTTACTGTGTTTGGGCACTGTTTTCTCTTATTTTATAAATTTTGGTCTGCTATGTTGGGGAAAAGTTATGACTTCATTTTCTCTATTACTATTGCCTTATATAAAAGTTATGATACAATAAGCATTTGATCAACAATGGTGTTTGCAATCTCAGTAATCTCTATGTCCAACAGAATTTTTTGGGAGTCAACAAAATTTGAAGGGCTTACTGACAAGACTGAACCGTGGTATGGAACTGCCTACTCTGTTGAGAAAATCACTGGTTCCATCATCCAGGTTAGCTGTTGGACGCTAGTCATACAAATGCCATCAACTTTTATAGATGCTCGGGTTCCTGAAATTAAGCCAATTTTCAAGCAAATATTCTGATTGTTTAATTTCTGTGTTATTTAAAGCAATGGATGAAATCAGCCCCTGATGAACATCTGCATCTACCTGCTCCCAATGTGTTCATTCCTACTGATTTATCTCTTAAGAACGTTGTACAGAAGGTATGGTTTGTGCATGTCTGTTAAATGTAAATGTCTGGTGAAATTCTTGGTTTCTTGATATGCATGACCATTGTAACAGGTTGAGTTTCCCCTTCTGTTAAGGAAATCATCCTATTCAAGATTGTGGTTCAAGCCTGATACAAAGTTCGCCACTCCTAAGGCATACGTTAAGATAGATTTTCACTGTCCCTATGCTGGCAAGTCCCCTGAAGCAGAAGTTCTTACTGACATGTTTACACGCCTTTTGATGGATTACTTGAATGAATATGGTGAGTCACTAAATTATGTAGAGATTGAAAAGTAAAAAGTTAGGGCCTTTGTGCCTTTCATTTCCTGAGCTTTCAATCATAAGGGTCCGTTTTTGGGAAGGACATAGTAAAGAGGTCTTTACTTCAATAAGGACATCAACTTTTTCCTTAATGCCGAAAGGACAAATCACCTACACCTTCCAAAAATGCCCCCACTAGCCAATGAAAGTGCCTAAACCCCAAATTTAAAGCCCCAAATTTGTCCTTTAGACCAATTTTCTGCAATCATAAATATTATGGGAAGTGTGAAAAAAAAAATCCTATCCAAGCTTTGCCATTTTCCATTTTTGTGAAAACTCAGATAACTATTTGACAGTTATCAGTTGTATGGAGGAAAATTAAAAATGGTTTGGAAAAGGATTTAATCCGAGCATGCTTCTTTGTCTTTTCATTTTTTCCGATTTGAGAACTAAAAATAATTTTTGAAATGTAACCAAATTGGCTCTTACCTTTCTCACTGCTTTTCAGCTATGTAGCAAGGACACTAATAATCGACGTGACTTGGACACGAGACCAGGTCTCCAACATGCAAAATTTCAAAACTTGTAGGACGTGACGCAACACCGGGTCTCCAGCAGCACGGACACATTTATGAAAATATACTTTTAATTCCAGTCTAAATAAAATATAAAAAATGAAGCTCTGATTAATGTTTAAGTGTGATGTATGCCTTTATTCACATTCCTTGTTACACCATTGACAAAAAAATTCCAACAGAGAATTTATAATCAGTAAACTTTTTATCATGTATAAAAAAAAAATTCCCTAAGCTTATATGGGAGCCAATACTTCGTTCAACACTCCCGATGTGTAATGCGAGCGTCCTAGGGTGGGATACATGTCCGACACCGTTACGTGACTCTGGCGAAGTGTCCATGTTTCATAGCTTTTAAGATCTGAGTATTGGTTTGTCTAGATAGGAGAGCATTTTGGCTCTTCTGATTATACAGTGTTGTGTGACACTTATTAGGGTTTATTGAAAGTCTGATTCTTCAACTAGATGAACTACAGCTAATCCCGTATTATATCTTTCAGCTTATTATGCTCAGGTTGCTGGTCTTTATTATTCAATAAATCACACTGGTGATGGCTTTCAGGTAATTCTGTTACTTTTCTCTTTCTGGTTCACTTATTTTTCCATGATCTGTAACGTCTTCTTGTCCAAGTCTTGTGACAGTGGTGTTGCAACATAGCTGTCCATTTAACTTTGTTTGTCATAAACTTTTTATGGGGTTTGTCATGGTGAGTGATGAGATTGATAAGAGTTGATGGTGTTTTCAATGGTTTAGATATATTGCGTAGTGGCCATATTTCGAACTTCCTCGGAGAGGTACCTAGATGGCATTGTTTACTTAGTCAGCAGCTCCTGTAATGACAATGATGATTGGCAATCTCTTTACTGGTTTATCTGGCTCTGGAGTATTGCTTGAAGAGTTTAGATACTTTGATACCTGTTTTGTTTGCAGACTTCATATTTATGAGTTTGAAAAAAAGAAAAGAAAAGATTTTTATGTTGTTTCTGTACAACTAAGGTTCTTGTTTTTTTAACTTCAATTATCTATTGATTTCTTGTAGGTGACTGTGTCTGGTTACAATCACAAATTAAGGGTCTTAGTGGAAACAGTAATTGAGAAAATTGCAAAGTTTGAAGTGAAGCCCGAAAGGTTTGCCGTGATCAAGGTGAGGATCTAGTGGCCTTGTCGGCCTTTGGATACTGCTAAAAGCTATTCCATGAATATTATCTATTTGTATTATGCAATTAACTTTGAGTCTAAATAAGAAGTTGCACTCTAGAACATTAAATTTGTTGCTAGTTGTAAGTAAATTTGTTTTTTAGCTTCGCTATGAGTTATATGTCATTTTGTTCCATAGGCTTTGTTTATGTTGTTTTAGGTAACCAAATTTCCCTATAAGCTTAAGCTATTTGGAATAAGCAATGTCAAGCTCTCGTACCCTTCCTTACATGTGGCTCGTTGCTCTCACACGAAGAGCCAGACAAAACGAAAACGAAGGCAGAGACTGGGGAAACAAATACACGCGACACTTGAACTTGACGCTTAGAACCCTTTACTCTAATACCATGTTTTTATTTTGTTTAAGAGATCACAGAGTGAGCCCGACATTGTAGGTTGATCTTTCAGGTGGACACAAATGAGTTCCATTGTTGGTTGTTTTGACTTGATAGTTCTAATGATCTCTCATATTTCGTCCTCTCCTATGCATGCCTTCGACATTAATGTGTTTTAATAGTTTGGAAGCCAAGTTTTCCTTTTTCGCATGTTCAATTTTCTTACAAAAAGCCTGCATACTGACTACTGAGACTCTAAGATCGCTGCATTATTGGGTTTGTTGGTCTTTGTTATGACTGGTTTGACAAACAGCGCCTTTGTTATTGTGCGCCTTTGTTATTGTGCTCTTCCAATGGGTTTCTATTCTTTGGCCTTCATTTTCCTCTCCTTCTAGGTCCTTCTAGGACCAAACTGTTTGTAGGATTGAACTATAGCACTGATTTGAATCGATGTATGGTTGCCAACATCAGCCAACGAAGCACCAAAATATGCAAACGTGGTTATTTTGGTCAGGTCCTGGAAGTGTTCTGCAGTAAGATATGTGAAAGTTGGTTATTCGTCTCTGTCCTACAAAGTTCAGAACATATGGGAGACATCCTTGCATGGTTTGCATTTCTCTGTTGCAATTGTTGGTGAGGAAGTCTATGGTAGATGTTTATACAAGGAAAAAGGAACATTTGTTTTTTTGGGAAATGTACCACCATATATTTCCTTATCGTTGTTTTTTGCATTAGAATATTGGTGTGAAGTTTATTGGTTAGGTGAACTTGGTCGATTTTCCAGCACATAGAAAATGTTCTTTTGCACTGCTTTGTGCCTATAATCTCATACTGTATGTGCTTATTACTTCTTCTGTACTGGGGTAAAAATCTGGTACAGTAACATCAGTTATACTGTATGCCAAGCTGCCAACAACCCCAGGTGCATGTTATTTTTATTTCTGCTCATGAATAATTAAGGTAGTTATGATAGAAACCAAAGGGGAGAGAAACAAACCAAGGCATTGCATATATCGGATATATTAGATGTATTAATTACAATGACAGAGCAAAGATTAAATAGACAAAACCTAAGAAACCCTAATAATACAAAAAGACTAAACTACCCTAAACATAAAAGATAAATAACGATAACCTTAGCGAAACCCTAACAACACAAAAAGACTAAACTACCCCGAACATAAAAGATAAATAACAATTAACTGAAAAAACCCTAACAATTTAACTGAAACCCTAAATTATGCTTCACAAGAGGGCCTCAACAACAACATCCTGTAGGTCTGTAAGCCAAATCTCGATGGGCTCAACCTGATCCCATCAAGTTTTTGCTTGTTCGCATCATTCATGTACACAACTTCCACCATCCAACGTTTGTAAGGATTAAGTGGCCTGGACCTCTAGTTTCTTTGCGAAATCTTTTTATACATCTTCTTTTCCTTGTTCTTGTCTCCAAATAATTCATTGACGAATTGAGAAGGATGAAGTATAACTAAGAACCCTCATGCTGAAGATCTTGTTATAGGTACTATCTCATGATGTACTTTTGATGTATATTTTGGCTAGCTTTGAAACTATCATTGGTTGACTGATGATTTGCTCATCCTTGACCATTTCTAGATGGTTGTTTCACATTGCATCTTTTTATTTATTTATTGTTGCGATGTGGAATTCTACTGAAGATTAATTGTTAAAACTTACAGACTCCATAACCTTTAGCATGGTATTATTTGTGAAAAGCTGATAGGTGATGTTTTCTTCAAATCTATTTTGTGTTTTATGATGTGTGTGTTTTTCCCCCCCCTTTCTTATAGGAAATGGTAGCAAAGGACTATCAAAATTTCAAGTTTCAACAACCATATCAGCAGGCTATGTACTACTGCTCATTAATATTAGAAGATCAAACATGGCCTTGGAATGATGGACTTGAAGCTCTTCCTCATCTTCAAGCTGATAGTCTCTCTCAATTTTTTCCCCTGATGCTCTCAAGGACCTTCTTGGAGTGCTACATTGCAGGTTCTCATATTACGCAGGAACACTGTATATGATGTTGTCTGACATCTCTATCTGATGGATTACTGCTTCTCTATGATCTTCTCAGGGAACGTTGAACCAAACGAAGCAGAGTCAATGATTCAGCACATTGAAGATGTTCTGTTTAAGAGTCCTCAGCATATATCCCAATCTCTGTTCCCGTCTCAGCATTTGACAAATAGAGTTATTAAGCTTGAAAGGGGCGTAAGCTACTTCTATCCTGCAGAAGGCTTGAATCCAAGTGATGAAAATTCTGCCCTTGTCCACTATATTCAGGTACTCAGAGACTTGGGAAAAGCAGATTTGCACTGGTTTGCTGTAGTTAAGTCTGTGCAAGTGATTGTGAACAAAGTTAACAAACCATTTAACCACATTCAAGTTTCTTTTTGCTTTAATTTTGACATCTGTTATCAAGCAAAATAATTGGAGGGAATAGGGAAAAGGGTAGTAGCAGCTCACAACGGCAAGACTCAAATGTAGGAAAGGAGCACCTCATCTACTCGGCCAACTTCTTGGTCTTTCTTTATTCCGGCATTTGGGGGGAGGAATTGTATTAAGTTACTTCTAAAATGGAAAAGAAAAGCATAATTGCCAGCCAAATCACATTTATCTCCATTTATGTCTAGATGGTGACTGAGTTGCCTCGCAAAGATGGCTTGACCTGTGACACATGGGAAATCTTTTGTATGTGCACACAATGCTGAAGGCATGGCAGACTGTGGGGGTATAGGGAGAGACAGAAAAAATGCACTGTGGTATCCTAAACAACCCAATGTAGGTGTATACCTCATATCCGCCATGTGGTATCCATGTGCATGGAGTGATAACAAACACCTACATTGCTGTTGTTGCTGTGTTTTTTTTTTCCGAGCATATGCACCGTAGAATAGGGGGCAGGGCGTTTGGGACCATTGAATTGGGAAAGCATGAACTCCTCTTCCAGATTTTTCTGTCAAAGAATAAGAATCCCAGAGTGGACGAATGTTGCAATGTTGTCTGCCCCGTAGTCAATGCTAACATATGGCTGGAGTGTGGCTTTGGCATTCGATGGGTGATCATCAAGGCCCCATGGATTCTAATGTGTTGCACTTCCAAAACAAGACTGAAATTTATGACGTTATGATGTTTTATGTGGATAGATGGATTAGTAAGGTCTTGATGTAGAATATGAAATTGATGTTTGTGCTATTTTCAAGGTTTTTTGGAAATTAATTGATTTGCTCGTTTTGGCCCTTTATTTTCCAATGCCTTCATCTGCTGGACTAAGCTGCTTTGTTCAATTGTATATATTGAACTTGTTTAGGTCCATCGAGATGAGTTCCTGTTGAATGTTAAACTCCAGCTTTTTGCTTTGATTGCAAAGCAACCAGCCTTCCACCAACTTAGATCGGTTGAGCAACTTGGGTACATTACTGTGCTTATGCAGAGGTATATTAACGTTTTTTTTGTTCCTTCACTACCTATTGTTTAGTTGTGTTATGTATGTTTCCTGGTTTAATTTTTTTTTTTTCTTTCTAATGTAGGAATGACTCTGGTGTTCGGGGACTGCAGTTCATCATTCAATCGACTGCAAAGGTACATGAAATTAGAACCATTCTACTCTCTTATGCATTCGCTTCGCTTCATCACGTAAATTAAAACTCTAGTTTTATTTCCACAGGGTCCTAGAAACATTGATTTAAGAGTTGAGGCGTTTCTCAAGATGTTTGAGAGCAAACTTTATGAAATGTCTGAAGAAGAATTCAAGGTGTGTTTCAACAGTTCAGTAACTTTTGCTTAGCTTATCTTTATGACCAGTTGCGTTTTTATTGGGATTGAGTAATGCGATAGCTCCACCCTTGTAAGGATAAATGGCTATCACTTATTACCGGTGTCGAACCAGAAATTTCATCGTATTATACTCGGGCTGAAGAACATATATGTCCTTTCATTTGTGTATGAGTTCAGGGCTGTGCATTTGTAGAATACCTATGCTATTGATTGTTGGTCTTATGCCTCACCTATTTGATTCTTAGCCTTGAACATGCAACAATGTAAATTGAACAGTTGCTTAGCCCATCCCCAGCAGAAAAAATGGTGAAAGTAGTAGTGATTTTTATTGAGCAATATGTTTGTTGTCACCATATTTGTTCCATTATTATTCCCTATTATTGTTCGGTAAACTTATTTAAGTGGACTTTTTGGCTGTGTTCTTATTTGCCTCTCCAATGATTTTGATTTTTAAATCTGGCCTTCTCACTTACCTATCTAAAAATCATTGAGGCATTCTGACTTTCTCCTTCTAAACTGGTTAAATAGAGCAATGTTAATGCGCTGATTGACATGAAGCTTGAGAAGCACAAGAATTTAAGGGAAGAATCTGCATTTTACTGGAGAGAGATTTCGGACGGCACCCTCAAATTTGATCGGAGAGCATGTGAGGTATGACAATATATCAATGTTGCTTTCCACGATTATGATTTAAATTCCATCCATCTATTTGTCATTTAAATCTGTTAATTAAGCTACCCCTCCAAACCCATTCAAATTGAACTTCTTGCACCAGAAGGTCGGCAATCTGTCACCCTTGGTTCTTATGATGGGCGATTAACAGGGTTCAAAGATAATATACTATTTTTATCTTTGGATTGTCATGGCTACTAAAAATTCAACCTTTTCAGGTAGGGTTACGAGTCTATTATGCAGTAGAATTTTGGTATTAAACCGTTTTGGCATTATCATTTTCCTTTCAGGTAATGAGCCGAGAATATGAATTTATTAGACAAATGCCTATTTTTTTTCCTGCTGCTTTTAGTATCCAACCATAAAAGAAAAATGTTTGGCTCTCTCTTAGTTTTTTTTTTTTTGTCCTATCTCCTCTCATTTTGGTTTCTTCAAAATCCAAGATACATACCCTCTGCTTCCAGGAACTGAGAGATTCATCGGCATTAAACATTTTATCGACGTTAGCATGTGTGTAATTTGTCATATCATTGTTGTTGATACTTCCTAGTGTCAATATGACAGGTTGCGGCGCTAAAGCAGTTGACTCAAAAGGAATTGATTGATTTCTTTGACGAAAACGTAAAAGTCGGTGCCCCTAGAAAGAAGGCATTAAGCATTCAAGTTTATGGGAGCTTACATATGTCCGAATACAAGACGGATCAAACTGAACCAAACGAACCTGCCTCTGTCAAGATAGATGATATTTTCAGTTTCCGGAGATCTCGCCCTCTTTACGGTTCATTTAAAGGAGGTTTTGGTCATATGAAATTGTAAGGGAGCTGAATCTTATCACTTGGAATATGCTTCTACAGAAAATAGAAGACTGCAAATGGTGTCAATGACCTTGAAATACTATTGCTTGAAATTTCCATTGAGGGCATTTGGAAAATTGGAATCCCCATGATGGGTAGGTAGATTTCAAATTCCATTTACTGGGAGTTCTAAAAGCATGAAAGCTTGTAGGCTTGTACCATCCCGTTGTTTCACGAGGCGGACCGACAGTCATTTTATAGCAGTCATTTTTTCTGAAGTTGCGTTATGGTCTTAAGCATTGTTGTTTTCTTGATCCAGACGAGGCTGCCCTCTTGTTTTCCTTTTGTGGCGGATGGGAATAATTAATAAAGTTTATGTGGTTGTCGACATTTTTAATGCAATTAATAAAGTTTATTTGGTGGTGGTTACTTTTTTTTGTCAATGCAGTAATGAATGCTATAGTTGGGACTGTAAATGAGTTGAGTGAAGTACTCAATAGGGGTGTACATGGTCCGGTTTGGACCGGTTTTGTAGAAATCCGGGAACCGAACCATATCTAACGGTTCCAAAGAATTAAGAACCATAATCAGACCGTTACACATATAGAACCAAACCACACCAAACCATTAGACTGGTCCGGTTTGGTTCGGTTTCCGGTTCTAAACCATGTTAGCATTCAAAATTTGCCAAAAAAAAAATTGTCCACAAATTATTTGCAAATCCTTCGTAAAACTACTACCATTATACCAACCCACAAATAGATTAAGGAGTCCATCAAGAACTAAAGTAACTATTAAAATATTATTATTGATATAGATGGCAGATGCAACATTAAAACTTAAAATTAACAAAATTATTAAGTATGCGTGGGTATATAGGAGTGTATATATTATATTATATATAATTTTTTAAATATATATATATATATATATACACACACACACACACATAATTTTACACAAACTTCTACTACACGGACTAGGGGGTAAACTGTGATCTCTTTCAAAACTTAGGGGTTAAACTGTTACACTAACTTCTACTATATATACTTGTTATCTACTTATCTACTTATCTACCAAAGACTATTGGAACCGATCCGTGAGACTTTTGGTCCGGACACGGTTGTATTTTGTAAAAATCGTGACTCGCGGATTAGGATTGGATTCATGCCAATCCGATCCGATCCGGACCGTGTACACCCCTAGGTAAAAGTTTGATGTGAAACTTATCGAACCTAAGAAATATTGTGAAGTTCTATTCTCTCGGTCTTTTTTCAAGTGTGTTGCTTCGTAAATTTAACTTATTAAAGACAATTATTATATTTTTTAGCTCAACTTTTACTTCTACTGTACGCCTTTTGATGTCAACTTCTATTTTCATTTTACACCTTTCATACTAATTTTTACCTCCACGTTTCAAAATTATTCATTTTTTTTACCCATTAATTTTTAAAAATGGCAAAATAATAATTGTACAAACATTTATCTATCAACATTTTAAAACAAATACAGTACTTATTAAGGGACAACTTGAAATAGAATATTCGACAATAAAAAGCAGACGGAAGGAGTTTTTGTTATTATCTGTGCCAATTCATGAAAATGAAATGAGGTTTTACTTGAGTAGATCTGTATCTTAATACAATATTAAAAGTATAAGGGTGAGTTTTCTATTTACTGAAAGCTTTTAGCCCCTACTCTTGGACTATTGACCAATTTTCCGTTATTTGGCACTTTTATGGAAAATTGCTTTTAACAATTGATGGTAAAAAAAAGGAAAAGCCTAGGTTTTACTAATAAGAGTTCAGAAAACAAGCGTAATTAAAAAGGTGTTGAGTCTTGACTATTTTATTCCAAAACAACAAGAATAAGCGTTAATAACATATTACCAACTTAGACTGTCACCTTTTTTCACATTACGCTCTTCATAAAAAAGAACCCTACATTTTGCCCCCTTGATCTATCCTTTAGTATCACTTAGCCCCTTTGCCACTCTTTCGCCATATTTGAGCATTAGTGTCTAATATGACAAGCAAATGTGAGTAATTTATGACTAAAATCTCTCTTTTCAACAAGGCATTGATAGTATAAATCAATTTATATGGCAATTCTTTGTATGTTTATAAATTTCCATTTACTTCTCTTTTTTTCAGAAATATATCCTCTAATTCAAGAAATATGTCTCTCTTCGTCATATTTGCTATGTGGAGCCCTCTACAACTCTAATCTATTGACAATTTTAAATATTTCAAATGTGAGTAAAAAAAAAAAATACTAATATCTCGGTAAAAGAGGAACATTTTGTCATAAATAAGTCACATGGGCATATCATATCGGAGTCTAACACTCAAGTATGAACAAAAGAGAAACATGAAGGGGCTAAGTGATACTAGGTGATAGATTAAGGGAGCAACGTGGAGGGTTTTTAGATAAAGGGGGTAAACTGAAAAATGGTGATAGTCTAAGGGGGTATAATCTGTAAAAAAGCACTCAGTGATCCAATAAAAATGTGGACTAATATTAATCCTATTGAATGGGAATTGCGTTTTCTGATGTTCAGCCTAATGGTAATCTGTAAAAAGCACTCAGTGATCCAGCCTAATGACAGACAATGTTTTTGGTTTTTTGCAGGTAGAAGACATGGTCTGTCTGTCCGAGATGTCAAGGCCTTCGTCTTATCTGACCTTTTTCTCAAAAAAGTTTCCAAAAGTCCCTCTCACAAAATAAATTTAAAAACTCAAAAAGCCACAACAGAAAAAAAAAACAACCTTATTTTTTTCAACGGGTTAAAAACAAGAAAACTACGTTTGGACCGTATCTTCTTTGATTTCATCTTGTGATAAGTGTTAGAGTTTGAGCTGTTAGGCCATCTCTAGTTATGGAGTTAAAGACTCAAATTAGTCAGGAGTTAGTATAGTTAGTTAGCATTTTCGTTTTGTTTGTCCACAATAGTGTAGCTAAGGAATAGTTAAGTTGTGTAAGAGATGAAAATGAGTTAGGTCAGAGGTTAAAGTTGATTGTGTCATATAGCACATAACAACACATAACACGACATAAATTGGACCCACTTTTTACACTTTTGTGTCATATAGCACTACATTTTTAACTCCACCACTAGAGATGGCCTTATCTTTGGAATCTCTACTATCAGATCGATGACTGGTTCTTAGCCCAGCAACCTAGTTGTTGGTTTGCCTTTGGCAAGGTGTCATTGAGCCTACTCGTGTATGTGCTCGCGTCTAGATTTTTCTAGTTTTGGTTCAATCCTATATTTTGTGAATTGCCCTCAGCTCTTATATGAATGGAATTAACTCCTTTTTAAAAAAAAAAGCTACGAGAAACATGATAAAATTGAAAATTGGTATTGCAGTTAGAACCCTTCATTTCTTTTCTTCAATGTCAGCCCAATAAATAACAAATCGATAAAAAAAAACATTCAGTACATCATTTTCTCTGTGCTAAAATCTCAATCTAATTCAGGTCTATTCAGACCAAAGAATAAACAATCGAATCTGTAGTATCAAAACCATATGTCTCCCCTCCAAAACTGGCCCTCGGGATATTCTCTTGAATCTGCACATGAGCTCCACTGTCACCGCCGTGGGTGTGGTGGAGATCGTGGTGGTCGTCGGCGTTGGACGGCGGGTGGTAGTACAGCCGTGCTGTATGAGGGCAGTGAGAGTGGAACCTGGCTGCTATTCTCACCCCTAAATCCAATATCTCCAAGTACTTTCCCATCACTATAACATACAGAAAGAGAACCACCTAGAGAGAGAGATACAGAGAGAGTGAGATAGAGAGAGAAGGTGGAATTGGTTTGGTTTTGGGGAGAGGAGAGAGAGGTTGGGTTGCTTATATATACACCTCCAAGCCTATTGGGCTGTTTCCTTGAAGCTTGACTTTGTTCCTTCCTCTCTCTTTCTTGGGTCAAGTTTTCTTTTCATTTGACTTTTTATTTGAGCCCTTAATAAGACCTTTTATTGCAGCTGTGTCCATGTATTTGTAGCTTGTGAATTTTGACCAATTTTTTCATGAATATTCTCCGACTTATGCGGTAAATGTTGACCATTGGACTTGATTTAGTCAATCAAAACATTTCTTTTCTTTATTGATAATAATTCTCCTCATTGTTCTAGATTATTGTTTGCCAAAAAATGACACCCTTCCTGCATTTTGAATATATTTTTTTATTGGGAATTTTTTTCTTTTATATATTGCGAAAATGCAATATAAACCTAGTACAATATAAAAAGAAATGCATTGAGAGAGCTTCAAAGAGTAAAACAAGACTCTCCCTAGTGCTGCAACTCCTGAAATCTCAACCTATCCATCGGCATTTTGCATATATCAATGGAATTTCAAAAACAATTATTTTTTACCAAAACCTCAGAGAAAGTAACGAGATTGTTTGTTTGTCTTTTAGGAAATTTATTTTTGCACTTTCTTTTGGTCTATCGCACTCTTTCTTTTCCCCTTTATTTATTTAAAATTAAGAAATGGAGTAAATAAAATGACAAATTTAGAAATTTCGAGTAAAGGAAAAAATGAGTGCAAGTAGATAACTAAAAGTATGAAAAATTACTCATAAATCGAACAAAAGACTTACACTATTCTCTTTTATTAGGAGTATAGTTTTCCAAAGAGGTTACATAATGAATTTACACGAAGAGCAAAATACGTACAAACTTCAAAAGAAGTTGCAAAAATAAATTGGGTTTGGAAATGGACAATCATGTAGTGTAACCAACCCACATGAGGAGGAATCGAAGGTAGTTGACAAAGAAGGTGCATTCACATAATGCTGTATTGCTGTACGGGAAGTGGAAATTTTATTTGGTAGTGTTGTGATACCGTCACGTAGTACCCACCACTATTATTCATCACATATTTATGTGTCGTTTAATACAGATTTCAAGAAAATGTATGGTGAATAGGCTGCTAAACAACTCAAGCTATTTGACTTCGAGCTTGTGTTCATTTGTTAAAAAAACATTTTTCTAAAGCTTGTTAACGTTATTACCGCAGCTCGAACATGCTATTATTTGGCTTGTTCAACATATAATGCAAAAATATTCAAGCTACTCGAGATCGGCTTCTTTAAAACTCATTTCAGGTTGATTCGTCTCATAAACAAAGATTAAACGTATTTTTGTTGCTTGTTAATTTTTCAAACCAAACTTGGGGGGTGTTCCACTAACCCAGTTTTTAAAAAAAACTGATCTTCCACGATTTTTTATGTGATGTATTGTGAGAGAACGACTTGTCTCGGTGTTTGGAAAAAACTATTTTTTATTAGTGGAACACCTTAATCGACTAGCAGCTTGACTCGTTTGGCTCAAGAGTCTTTGGACATACCGTGGCGGTGCCCAGTGACTACGGAATAATTACTCCGGGAAGTGTCCAAAAGACAGCAAAGCATCGGTTTAAACGCTTACTTTTTCTCGGCGCGTGACCGCGTTGAGTTGGTTAGGTTTACTCGGTAATCTGATACCTATATTGCACCAAAATCAATGCAAGTAAAATATACATTCCCATTTAGGTTATGGTATTCTTTGACCAATTAACCTTTTTGAGTTGGACCCTGCTATGGGTACCGAAGGTGAGGGACAGAAATGGTACAGAGCGCTCTCGGGGATCCATTTTTGGGTCTCATACGAGTGATCCGAATCGTTCATTGTTCTTAAAAACAATTTCCGAGGGGCCCCACAAAAAAGTTTTGATTTGGAACGGTGGGACTTTGATTCACGCACTTCTAACCGTCCGATTGAGCTGATTTTTTGTGGGGCCCCTCGGAAATTGTTTTTAAGAATAATGAACGGTTCGGATCACTCGTGTGGGACCCAAAAGTGGGTCCTTGAGAGCGCTTTGTACATTTTCTGTACAAATGTTTCTGTACCCCCAGGTTTATCCTTTTTGAGTTAGACTGAGTTTCTTGTTTGATATCTTTGATAAGATTCTTGATTTTATCAAATGAGGAGGATGATTGATAAAATCTCTGCTTTTTTTTTTAATATGGTGTCCGGTTCATGTTAAGGGCAGGGGGGTGGAGGATGAAGAAGAAGATAGGAATAGAATAACGAAGGTTTCCTCCTCTTTTGATAAAATCAAGTGGTGATTTTATCAAATTTTGATAAAATCTTTTGAAAAACTAGGCCAGTAAGAAGACATCATAAATTTGTGAAATAAAAAACAATTTTCTTTGACCAGCGAAAAAATAATTTTATTAATCTCAAAATAAACAAACAATATTTATCAACGTACGAATATTTTCCTATAAAGGCAACACAAGTAGCAACTCAAGTGGGCCGTAATAGCAAGTGGGGTGATAGCCAATTTGGTAGACATCATATACATCACCAACTGTCAATTCTCTCTAACAACAACTAATTTATAGCATGTTCAAAAAAAATAAAAAGTGGCCCAGAAGACCTTTTCGGATGGAGATTAGTTTTTTTTTTTCTTTTTTTAAGATGGGATTTCATTTGTCTATAGTTTCTGTCTTGTAAGAGATAAGATTAAGAGAAAATTTATTGAGAAATTTGAAGACCTGAGGCTTGATATTTGACAGACTCAAAGAGGAAGCACATGGGAAATATATCTACGCTAGAGAAAAGTAAGCATGGTGGACATGGTCTTGTTCCTTTTCGATTTTGGGGTGCGTTATTGACTCAAACAAGCTTCGACCATGTTGAAGTCATAAATATCTGGATTAAAGTTTAACACTAATGACTAATCAGTTGGTGCATGTACTAGTGATTTACCTTTTAAGTTTTTAGGTAATGATAATCAAAAGTTAAGCGCGCATGGAACTAATAAAGTCAGGGTAACCATTTCACAGTACCCCATAACAATCTCCCCCTAATTAATTAATTACCCCAATATTTAGACATTGAATTTATTATGAGTAGGGCTGCAAATGAACTGAGCACTCGACTCGACTTTTTTAGTAATTGAACCTAAGTCGAGCTTGAGTTTTAGACTCGTTTAGTAAACGAGCTGAGTTTAATACTCTAAAGCTTGGCTCAGCTCGTTTGTAGCCGACCCGAGATCGAACACAACAAAACTCTGCTTGACTTGTTTACACTCATACTTGTAAGGGAAAAAGCATTTAATGAGGTTGGATACATGCATGATAGTAACTTCATATTCTGACGGAGTAAATTCGGAGAATCTATTTTCTCCTTCTTTCCTTACCAAACCAAACAACCGCAAAGAAAAATAATTACGTGGCCTTTTTTATGGAACTATTGTAAGGCCACCAAAGTAGACAAAAACACCCACATGTTTTAATGATCCTGATGGCATGCTGGTGGAGTGGTAGTGACGTGTTTACGGAGAAAGTTTAAGTTCGGTCTTGACTTTTTAGAGGCCTAAAGTGAAAATTAGAAGCATGGCCTTTTTTATAGAACTACTGTAAGGCCACCAAAGTAGAAGGGCCCCCAATATATAAAAAAGTTTAAGAGCCTAAAGCGACCACAACTCGAGTTTTAGCTCAATGCCAGCTCTGAGTATAAGCAAAACTGCAAGACAATTGATTACCCGATGACATGCCAGTGGAATGGCAGTAGCATTATAGACCCCTTTCTAAGTTCTATCCATATATGTTCTGATCGCCAACTCATACTCGATTTGATTGCATTTTATTGGAATTGAGAAAATAGCCCAAATGAATTTGACTTTACTCTTTTTGTTTCCGAAATAGCTCTCATCAACTAGCACTATTTTGATGTGAGCCTTTAGGAAAAATTCATCAAATTAATCGGTTATATCAAAAAAAAGAATACCCCCTCCATATGATCCCACTCGAGATATCGATAAACATATGGATACAGAGGCTTCCATCCGCCAATTTGATTCTATTTGAATATACCTCGAATGCATTTCCCCATATATCAAAAGAAAGTATAAGAAAGACAACTGATTACAATCCCTAATTTGAAAGACCGAAAAAATATGTGAAAAATATTAGTGCTGTAAGAACAGTTGAGTGTAACATACTAGCTATATAATACCTATATTTTCGGGTAAAGTTTTCCTGCATGAATAAAATGATCTCTTTCTTTTCATAGCCGCAAAATTAAAGAAAATTGTAGACAGAAATTGAATAAGGCTAAAGCTATATATACCTAGTACAAATTGAATCTAGCAATCTTTTCTATAATCAGAACTTTGTTGTGATCAAACCCAAAACTTCCCTTTGTATGTACTTGTATAGCTATACGCCTGTAAGTTTGTATGATGCATATGCCTTCTTGTTTCTGCTTATGCTATCTGCAGCAAATAAATTCCAACAATTAATTTAGTAATATATGCATGTAACATATTTCTGATTACAATAATACTCCATTACAACTATCAAACATTTTGAAATTTCAATAGTATCACAAGTCACAACGTTTATCCTAGTATTGAGTAACAAATACATTTTTCAAAATTGCCAATGTCCCATGGGACGTTGGCTTGCCGTTTTAATAGAACTTATTTAACATAGTAACATTCTATTGTTCGACAGTAAAAAAAAAAATCAGATCCGGAGATGGTCCTCACTAATTAATCAGTTTCAAATTAGACCCTTTTTTTTTTACCAAACCAAAAAAACATCAAATGATTGCTAAATCAAATTAATAGGTACAGTAAAAAAAATTATGCATTGTTACCGTATAAAGATAGGGGTCAGTTCGACCACCTGCGCCTGACCTCTTGATCTCTTCCCGCTTCAACAACCTGCCAAAAAACCTCACGTGATCGTCAAAGTAAAAAAAAAAAAACTCACTCATTACTCCGTATTCCTTAAATCATCACCGTTAATCACAGTCTTTTAACAAAATCTGATCCAACGATTATTAAGCTCCATGACTCCATCTGAGGTGAATCCACTGCTATTAAAGACCACACATCATATATTTGAATTCCCCCATGTTGTCGGCCCCTTTTGTATGATTATCCATTACCTTCTCAAATCTTAGGTTGAGTGGTACAGGGAAATAGATAGAGCACAAAAATGCTAGGGGGATGCAAACAAGACTACACATATTCAAATTTGCGAGACTAACATGTATCGAACTATTTCGAACACATACATATGCATTTGAATTTGCGGGCCTCAGTTGTGTCTATAGGCCAGAGATCTCATATTCTCAAGAATTTGCTACTGCATGATCCAAAAATATCAAGTGATTATTTAGTTTTCTATAGTGCTTTTAGAGTACTGTGAGTGATGCTTCGCGACTCTTTGCTACTACACATTAATATATACGAGACCCATAATTTTGTAAACTTTGTGGTAGAGTTCACATTAACGTGTAATGGGTGTAAAGGTTATAGAACACTTCGTGACGGTACTTCTAAGAATACTCCCTCCGTTCCTAAATAAGAGCTCACTTTCTCTCTCTTGCCATTTTTCAAATCAAAAAATGAAGTACTTCCGTGTATCATTTTTTTTTAATTTTTTCGCACCGAATTAAAGTACTCGTCGAGTACTTTAATTAGGTGCAAAAAATTTGATTTGAAAAATGACACGACTTTTCGTAGTGGACTATTAATTTGGAACGGTGGGAGTATAATTTTCCTATATGACAGTGGAAGGAGGATCACACAATATAATTTGGACTACACCATATCTGTGGGGCCCCCGGGTCTAATCAACGGTTGAGATTACCTGACTGTTCTAATCTTAAACAGAGAGGGAGGGGAGATCTTACATTCTCAAGGCTTTGCTGGTATCAGGGCTATCACCAAGCAGCTGACGAATCCTCACTTCAGAAGTAGGAGTACAACCACTGGACAAAATCCGCTTGATGGATTCAGCTCGGCGGCGCAAGTGAGCCGAGTTGGCTACAGCGGGCAGCTTCGTTTTTGAATTTCGAGCCAACGAAGCCTCTTCCTCCTCCCTCCAACCACCACCTCCTCCTCCTCCTCCTCTGCCTCGCGCGCTGGAAACTGCGCTGGAGCTACTCGAGAGACACGACGACGTCGATTCAGACGCTCGTTCTGATGAAGCTTCAGTTGGTTTTCCGATGGAGATAGGTTTTCTGGTGTCGGATCGCCAAAATTTCTTCGACCGACTCTTTCGCACCACCTGCGTATAACAATTCAAATGATTCAGAAACAGTTTATGGATTTGAATTTTGGTGGAGATCTGAACGCAGATCATTTAGCTCTGAAACGAAGTCAAATTCACACACACACACACACACACACAGAGATCAGATCAAGTAATTCTTCTGCGTACAACAATTCAACTGATTCCATCGATATAATAGAAACAGTTAGAAAATCAATCTTAATAGTTGTAGATTTGAATATTGATGGTGATTCGTACGCAGATTATTTAGCTCTAACACGAATTCAAATTCAGTGAGAGAGATGATCGCAAGTAGTTCAAATTCAGACAGAGATAACAGATCAGTAGCGAGTGAGTTCAATAATAACAAGTAATCATCAAACCAAATTCAAATGGAGAAATGACCAAAGAGCATGAAATTGGATTTATAACAGAGCAATGTAGAGAGTCAAATCTCGAGTAACAATCAATCGTTGAGAGCCAAATAAAATCATGAGTCCGTCAGGGAAACAAAATGGATCGAGTAATGCTGCATAATCACAAACTTCAAAACTCGATGCACCAGATCGTCTAACGACTCAAATCCAGCATCAGAACTTACAGTAACAATGAAAAACAGGGGAATATAGAACGACAAACAAGCAAATTATAATGAATCATCGAAAACAGAGAGCTAACTGTTGGATCAAAATCCGTAACAAAAATAAGAGAATTACTAAATTCGAATTCAAAACAAGCAGAGACTTGAACCATGAAACGTAACCATATCCGAAAGTAATCAGCTCGAAATTAGCATGTCAATCATAATCGGATAGCTTCAAATCATACAACGATCGGAGATTCAAAACGGAACAGAGATTAAATACACGAAGCATAATCAGACATTCCTAGAATAATCAATTCAAAATCAACAAGTCGCTCGTAATTGGATTCACCTTGAGCTTCATCTCATGACAACGAGCAACATCAGCGATCATCCTGAGCGGATGAGCTCGAGTCTCTGCCGACGTACCGTCATCCTTCGTAACAGTCGAACAACACGACTTCGAATCACTCAACGCCAAGCAGCTGCTGTTCTCTAACTCCACACTCATCTTGCTTTCACTGGCAGAAAGAATCAGAAACCAAAAACACAAACAAACTGATTAAACGAAACCCTCAAAAACGAAATTGAATTGAATTTGGAGTGCGAGGTGTAGAGTCGGATTACGTCGGAGGAGAGAGAGACGGTGGTGGGGTGGAGAGAAGAAGGAGAGCTGAAGCGACTGTGCGTTCGAGCAAAGATGGAAACGATTCCATTTGGTTTTACTGGAAACACTTTGGCGGGATGATTAAAAATGGAGTGCGAAATTTTGAATTTTGTTTTGGTGATTTGAATAATGAGTTTGGTTCACGCGGTGAAGCACTGTGTTAACGGTTTTTCGGAAGTGCAGGTTAGAGTAGGGCTTGTCTGCTGTGCGGTGTATGGTAATGTTGTGTTCCTGGCAGTTAACAGAGTTGGAATGGGCCAGTTGGGCTTTCTCTCTACTTATTAGATTAAAAAGTTTGGACCAAAGCATGTTGGAGAGTTGTGCACCCAATAGGGCCCACGCTAGTAGGCTCCGGTTGGATCCGATTGGAATTAGAGAGGGACATGGGTCATGTAGTGGGGTAATGTACAATGTACTGAGAATAGTATAGTGTGTTTCGGTATGTTCCACCGGATCATGTATGTGCCCAGATGAAATCGAAACTATTGATTACGTGACCAACGGCTCGGATATTAAAATCTTATCATTGTGAATGGAGATTTGGAGTGTTTTTGTAGAATTTATTTACATTTGTACGAAGATTTCGTGTGATCACAACGATTATATTCTCCTCTTATTCAGCTTGGTTCAACTAGATGTTGATTCAATGATCCTCATTCCGTCGGAGGACACACCGTATTAAAATATATCACAAGACTTGTTAGAAGAGAAAAATATTTCTAATTCTTATCCGTTTGTTTTGTGAAAGAGTTGAGTTAATCGAACATTTGATAACCGTATGATAAGAATATATTTTTTTCATGGTTCATTTTCAATTATGGAGTACTAAGTCATTTATAATCTATTATTTTGTATAACAAGTGTAGTTCGACCAAGTAATTGATGATATTCAATCAATTTAACGAATTTAGTTGCACTTAATTACTACTTTTCAGTTGACCTCTAATTTGCCGTTCAATAATTATTTACCAAGAGGCTGATTACATAGGTTGAGTTTTTTCAAGTAGCAATTCTAAAACAATCTTATTTGTTCTCTCTATGCCTTCTTTTTTCCCCGATTGTAAGGATTTCATTTTTTTTTTTATCAAGTTGATTGATGAAATTTTCTTTGCATGTTAAATACTACGTAATTATTTATATACAACAGACCGCAATCGGATTTTGGAAACGGCTATACGTCGGTTCACCAATTGACTCGGGATGTGGACTGGAGGCCAAACCTTAGCAACTCATTATTCCAAGTATAATCTGCAATCTAGATTTGAAATTTAAAAAATAATTGGCTTGCAATTCAATAGCTAATTGAAGTAAGAGTAGTTGGTACGCTACATTTTTTATTGCGTGGTTGATCACATGTTTATTCATAAAAATTTAATAAAAAATCAGATGTAATCGTGAGCTTAGATTTTTCACAACGCGATGACATGTTTTAGTTTATTAAGAATTGATTGATAGTTAGGCTCAGAATAAAAATGGGATTTTTATACTATATAATATGCCTATCAAAATGGCTAATCAATTTTGAAAGAAAAAGAGGAAGGCAATGGGAATTTATTCTGTCATGGTCTATTATAAAAAAATGCACTAAAGAAATGTGCATTGTAGCATTTCATAAGTGACTGTCCAACCCTTTTTAAAGCTCAAGTGAAACACTGGAGCAAATATACGAATTAGAGAACCAACGGGGCTAGCTCAGTTGGTCAGGACTCTTGCATCTCACTAGGAGGTCAGGAGTTTGAATCTCCCTGCCTGCGTGCATGGGCTTTTCCTTTATTTGTTTCTTTCTCTGTTTCTACCCTGTAACGGGCTTATTTCTTGTGTTGATTAAGTTGTTGGGATTGGTAGTCTCGTGGACTCTCACAATTCATGTAGTGTTCCGGGTTAGTACTTTATACTTCATATGTGATGTAATTGATCCCTCTTCTATCGATTGCCAAAAAAAAAAAAAAGATATACGAATTAGAGAAATTAATCAAAACCTGTTAGTAAAGCAAATTAATCCTGCACGTCACATCCCACCAGAAAAATTGCCATCCCAAACCAGTAGGTAATTGGTCCCAATCCCAAACCATTTTATATAATTTTGATTAATTGAAGGAAAACTTTCAACAATAATACTACTAAACTGTCACCTAAATGTCTAGTAAGCACTCAAACTTAAAAACCTTTCAATTAGACACCCATTGTTATTAAAGATTCTTCAATTAGGGTACCCAACATTCAAATTACTAGCAGACCTTGCTTAATTGGTTGTTATGTTTGACAAATGACACCATGTGTACAAATATACTCAAGCTCCACCTCTGACTTCCTCGTTTGCTAAAATCAACTGTTAATTTTGGTAAAATGTTGATTTTAACAGACTTTAGCGAAACTCAAACAAAACTAGATCTTAAACATATGAGCAAGACCAATTAAATTATACCGCTTCAAATCAAACATAAGATCAACAATAGACAGTTAGATAGTGTACATCTAGAATTTACAGGTGCACATATATGATCATATATTCACATATTTGGAAAAAATAATTAAACGACCATTTATTTGTATGGGTCCTATTTTTTTGTTTTTATTTAAAAAAAATTGCATTTGTCAGTTTTGCCTCCATTTTTTGTGGATTATTGGTTCGTCTCAACGAGATGAATCTACAAAGTATGAAATTGTGAGAATTTTTTTAAAAAAGTTCACTAAAGACAAAAATAATTCAATTTTTTCTGGATTGTTGGATTATTTTTGTCTTTATTCACAAAAATCTTAGCTTGGTTAATAATTTTTTACTTTTTACATTCCGCTCGTCGAGACGAATCAATAATCCAAAAAAAATCAACACAAACTAACAAAATACACTTTTTTTTTTAAAATAAAGACAAATAAAATAAACCGGTTTATTTAATTTGCCAAAGGACAAGTTCTTTAAGGAATTAGCTAGATTTGTTGCTAGTATTTGTCACACCCTCTCTATCCCCATTATTTAGTCCTTTTTAGGAGTTTGTTCACTCTTAAATTGGTTAGACGTCATAATTTATAATGTTTTGTAGATAATTTTGAAAATTTTGTTTAATAAAATTAATTGGGATCTATCTAACAAAATTAATTTTACATTTAAAAAGTATTACCAATTGACAAATATAAGCAGTTTTCTATCCGATTATGATAGAACAAAATACAAAATAACGGGATTGAGAGAATCAAACATTTTGGTCGGCTTGTTAAGTTTGTTACGTGCATCAAAAACACCCTATTCAGAAAATCGATAGCAATATGATTGAGACATTATTTTGAAAATATTAGGAGTAACTATTAATTTTTCTTACAAATGTCCTTCGTTTACGTGCGCAATATTTTTGCCTACTCGTAGTTAGAAAATAATCTCACGTCCAGCACATAGCACAACACAATATTCAGCCTTCACAGCTCACCTGCAATATGCAACCACACATAAAATCATTAGTTAACCAATAAAACTATGGGTACAACATTTTAGTGTACACTAAATGTACACCGTTTCCGTTGGATTCTTTTTGAGGTCTCACACACAAATGATCGGAGCCGCTCAATATTTTTTTTTATTAAAAAAAATAGCTTGCTTTAACTTGGTAAGGCCTCGATCGATTATTTGTCCAATTTCTTGTGCGAAAATGTTTTACCCTAGCAGGACTCATTAGTTAACCAGTCCAATTATTCGTAGTTAACTTTCTTATTATTATTTTTTTGGAAATGAAGAGTATTCTGATGAATTTGAGTAATTTCTCTAGTCTCTCCCAGTGCTTTTCTCACGCGCGCGTTTGTTGATTTGAGGTGACCCTAGGAGAATTTGATGCCGCACGAGGGAAATTAACCTTTCAGACTTGGAATGATAATTAAGACCCGTCGAAGCAAGTTGGTAAATCACTGCGATAACCCGTCGGCCTCTTGTTTAAATAAAGCAAGAAAAGCCAATCTATTGTGTGTTTCTTAAGTCACACCCATAGATATTAGATAGTCTGGCCTTTTCCAACCAATAGACAACGACATATGTATTATAGTACTCCTACTTACATATAATAATTTTTTAAAGAAATTTCTTAAAAATCACATCATCAGCTTTTCACTCGAGAGAGAGAGAGAGAGAGAGAGAGAGAAAGAACTCTTCAAATTTTCTTAAAATAAAATGTTCACATTTATAATTTGATGGGGAAAATGTAACATTATAAGGACCCGATTGGATGAGGTTAAAGGAAGAGACATAATTTTTGGAGGGGGTATAAGTCCTGATGTGATACATTTAACATGATTTGGTTGGGCAAAAATGCAGGGGGATAAATTTTCACCCCTCCAAAAGTTATCTCCGGTAAGGGGATAGAGGGGTATAATTTTTGGGCACCCCTCCCCATGCCCAAAAGTTATCCCCGAGTATAAGGAAAAAATAACACCACTTCTCCCTTATTTCAATTACAAAAAACCTTATCCTCCAATTTTATCCTCTATCCAAACCAAATACTATTTTATCCCCATTTTTTAATACTCTATCCAAACCAACTATTTTTTTATTCCCCCTCCATAAACGTCACATAAATGTGGGTCAACCCTCAAAAAATAATACCTCCTCTTATCTTATATCCCCTCTATAACTTATCCCCTGGAATTTTAGCACTATCCAATCGGGGCCTAAGCATAATAGAATTTGATTCTCTATGTAATTGCTTTATCTTGCATCGCATGAGACACTGCTTGTATGAGAAATACTTTTCTTTTTAACAAACACAGAGAATTACTATGTATATGAAAATATTTTTTGACTTGCTCTCCGATTGCGTTATCTTTGTTCTCTAACAGCTTGTATCATCCTTCAAGTAAATTTTTTGACTTGCTCCTCTTGTTGAATTTCAATTTGATGAAGACTTTCGGGTGTAAATTTTGGCTAAATAATTTAGTCATATTATTTTAAATAATTTAGTCATATTATTATTTTTCCTTATTCAATTTTTCTCGTATTTGTTAGTTTTGTGTCAATTTTTTTTTGTGAATTATTAGTTGTCTCAACTCTCAACGAAAGGAATCTACGAAGTAAAAAAGTAGTAGTATTAACCAAACTAAATTTTTTGTGAATAAAGTCTCTCTATTTTGGGTCATTTATGTCTTTAGTGAATTTTTTTTAAGATTTTCATCATAATTTTTTAATTTTTAGCTTCCTTGCATTGAGAAACAAATCAATTATCCACAAAAAAATCGATGCAAAATCAACGAATGAATTTTTTTTTTAAATAAGGACATATTTTTTTGACTCAATTGCTTACCCAAAACACCCCTTTGTAGGATTAAATACCCAGGACCTTGTAATGTTAATCTAATTTCCCATATTTAAAAAAAAAAGAAATAAATTTTTTGCACTTCTTCTTCATCCTTCTGCACATGTTTTTGTTGTTTTTATTCACAATGAAAAAATATATTTAGGTCAAAAAAGAAAAAATAGAGAAAAAAAAAGGTGCAAAAATCAGAGAGGGAGAGAGAGGGGCCCACAACACCAAAACTAGTTGCAGTTGGAGTACATTGAAGCGAAAGAAACGAACACACAGTCACCACCTGTCGGCAACCACCAGCTGATCTCCAGTCTTTTGTTCATTCCAACTTGCAAGTGTACGTCTTTGATGAGAGAGAAACAGAAGAGAGTTCTAGAGTGAGAGACCACACGTTTTCTCTTCGGGGAGAGAGAGAGAGAGAAACTGAAGTCAACTTCAGAGTGAAGAGAAGAGACGGTGTTCGTGTACAGTTTCTCAGTACTTGTGTGGATTCGATTCAATGTTGGTCCAAGATCGTCCAAACCCAAAATCCCCCAAAACCCACAGCAACAACAACAGAACCCTTCCCACTCTTCACCCAAATCGATTTTCTGAATCCAAATCGCTCGATTTCTCCACATGGGCTTCCGAAAACCTCTACAAAATCGTCGCAATCCTCCTCCTTATCACCACCGTCGCCGCCCTCTTCTTCCTCCGCCAAGTCGGCGACACGGCGGCGCTCCTCTGCTTCCAGTCACAGTCCCAACAGCTCGAAACCATCCATTTCCCCAAAATCAACTGGAACTCAATCGAACCCATTGTTGACAAAACTACCCCTTACGCCAATTTCCGATCTGAGAAATGGGTAGTCGTCTCCGTATCAGATTACCCCTCCGATTCTCTCAAAAACCTTGCGAAAATCAGAGGGTGGCAAGTGCTTGCGATTGGGAACTCCAAAACGCCGTCGGATTGGAGTCTGAAAGGTACTATATTCCTCTCTTTAGAAGAACAAGCGCAGTTAGGGTTTAGGGTTGTTGATTTCTTGCCTTATGACTCGTATGTTAGGAAAACTGTTGGGTATTTGTTTGCGATCCAACACGGCGCGAAGAAGATCTTCGATGCCGATGATCGTGGTGATGTGATTGATAATGATATGGGTAAGCACTTCGATGTGGAGTTAGTTGGGGAGGAGGCTCGGCAAGAGGTTATTTTGCAGTATAGTCATGAAAATCCTAACCGGACCGTTGTCAACCCGTATATTCATTTTGGGCAACGGTCGGTTTGGCCTAGGGGAATGCCATTGGAGAATGTTGGTGAGATTGGGCATGAGGAGTTTTACACTGAGGTGTTTGGTGGGAAGCAGTTTATACAACAGGGGATTTCGAACGGGCTTCCGGATGTTGATTCCGTGTTTTATTTTACTAGGAAGTCTGGTTTGGAAGCGTTCGATATTAGGTTTGACGAACGTGCCCCAAAAGTGGCGTTGCCTCAAGGTATAATGGTTCCTGTTAATTCTTTCAATACGATTTACCATGCGTCTGCATTTTGGGCTTTGATGTTACCTGTTTCGGTTAGTACCATGGCTTCGGATATTTTGAGGGGGTATTGGGGACAAAGACTGTTGTGGGAAATCGGTGGTTATGTTGTTGTTTATCCTCCCACAGTACACCGGTACGATAGAATAGAAGGGTACCCCTTTTCAGAAGAGAAAGATCTTCATGTGAATGTCGGTCGTTTAATAAAGTTCTTGGTTTCTTGGAGATCGGGGGAAGCATAGATTGTTTGAGAAAATTTTGGAGTTAAGCTATGCAATGGCGGAGGAAGGTTTTTGGAGTGAGAAAGATGTCAAATTTACTGCTGCATGGCTTCAGGACTTGCTTGCTGTTAGGTATCAACAACCTAGGTTAATGTCACTTGAATTAGACCGACCAAGGGCAAATATTGGTCATGGGGATAGAAAGGAGTTTGTTCCTCAGAAATTACCTTCTGTTCATCTTGGGGTTGAGGAAATTGGTACAGTGAACTATGAAATTGGGAATTTGATCCGGTGGAGGAAGACTTTTGGGAATGTGGTGCTTATAATGTTTTGTAGCGGACCTGTTGAAAGGACTGCTTTGGAATGGAGATTGCTATATGGAAGGATATTCAAGACTGTGATTATTTTGGCGGAGCAGAAGAATGAGGATCTTGCTGTCGAAGAAGGCCGCTTGGACTATCTATACAAGTAAGTTTTTTCGCAATTTTTTGCCTTGTGCGTTCTCATGATTATGCAATGTAATTCGTGTCTTGGCCATGATCTGTGATTGACTGCTGAATTCCCATAGAGTTTGTCACTTTTGTTTGATCTTTTGATCTTTTGGGTAGCCAAGGAGCAAGAAGTTGGGAGATGCAATTTTGTGGAACTACCTCCATTATGAACGGTCATATACGATATGGATAGATTTCAATGTTGGGTTATCTAGTGGCAACTATTTAGAGGCATCATATTTATTTACTGGTTTCATTAATTTCAATTTAGATCTCAACGTTTCTATGTATGGACCAAACAAATATAGTGGAATAAATGTAGTCATTTACTATCTGGAATTTACTTTTAAGATATTTTAGCTACATAGATGATCAGCACACAAAATTGTAACTTGCTCTGCTCCCATCTTTCCTAAAAGATCTGCATTCTGGTCTGCCTGCCTGGATATGTGTTCGATTGTGCTTGTCATCCTATGGTTAAGAAACTTTGAATCTTCTATCAGTGCTCTATGGGGGCTGTTGGAGGAGTCTTCTTTTTAATAAAGTGGACTGCTTGTGGGAAGTCTCAACTGCAACGTGGCCATTCCTTTCTCAAATATTGTAGTAAGGCCTCTAATCCCATAACTCTGCTTTGAAGCTAGTTGTGCACTCCAAATTCTTCTGCTAATCTTCAAGCGGTGCAGTTTTGGGTTGGGAGCATGAAACTGGCAAATATGTCGTAAAGAGATGGCAATAGAAGACAAAATATGGGAATCAAGTTGGGGTAAATTATTCTTTATGTTTTAGGATCATTTTGGCACCTGACTTGTGATAATATGGAAGTTTGTCGGTCATAGCAGCAGAAGTGTGGTTTTCCAATCTCCAGAGTCCAGGGTGGTGAGTGTCTTAAGATCGAGTCAGGGTAAATCTTTTTGGCTATAATAATCTTTATTAGGCTCTGTCCCGGAATATCATGTTGGTTGCCTTCGATATGGTACAAGGCTAGGTGAAACCTGCAACAAAGTGCGGTGGAAACCTACGACAAAGTGTAATGGCTTAGTAGAGTCACTGCATCATTTCGGAAGCCTAGCTGGAAGAAGCATTCATAAACAAGTAGAAGATAGTCATATCATGCCACTCACCATTTGGTTGACTTAGCCTGCTTGTTGACTGCCTTCACCTTGATTGTGCCTTGTTTGGCCAAACATTAGCGAGAAACTACAATGGCTGCAGTTGAGTTGCGACATAGCATAGTGGCCAGGTTGGCTTTGGATCTGAATAGAAGGGTATTGGTGCCCTTAAATGAGACTTGTATGCATTCCATTTTGAGAATCACAAAAATAAAGAGGGATGAATTGCAATAGCCCGTGAAGCTTTCTCTAAGGACCCTCCTTCGTTTATATTCTAGGAGTATAACATCATAACCAAACAATAGTCTTGTTTATTTAGGATTCGGTTGCTTAAGATTTCTAGAGGTACTTTAGCTCCAACGTGGATGGTGTTTATTTAGGATCTGGGTTCCCTCCCCCTTTGCTGTCAACCTAGGTGTTGATCGTTGAACAGATTAACTTAAATAGTGCATTTACTTAAGTTATTTCTTTCTTTTTCGTTTTAATTTTTTGTTTCCTTTTCTTTCCTTATAGTATCTGCAAACAAGGTTGGCGTAATGACAATTTTTTGTTGCTTTGTCTGAAGGAACCTTCTCTTAGATGTAAGCTGTAGTTGTTGTTAAGGTGTTAATTTCCATTTGCCATGTGATTGCAAAGTGGTAGATGTAATGTGACATTCTAACAGTTCTTCTTTAGTTTGGTTGCACTTGCTGTGGTTAACTGAAATTTGTTAGAAGATCTCTTTCATGTTTTCTCCCACCATAATTATGGTTAATATTGTCCATCTCTGGTTTGTTTACAGGCAGCTGCCGGCAATATTTAACAGATACAGCAGTGCGGAAGGATTTTTATTCCTTCATGATGATACGATTCTTAATTACTGGAACCTGTTGCAGGCAGACAAAACTAAGCTTTGGATTACTGACAAGGTAATAAGAACTTCGAAATTCTCTTTCCCCTCTACTATCCACGTGCTTTCTAAATGTTACGAAATTTTGTTTTTTTTATTGTTTTGGGATCTGAGATTTGTGGCTGGATTCGCTGAGGAAAAAGAAAAGGCAAAGGGATAAGAGAAACAACATTAGCTCCACAAATCCCTTTCCTGTTGTTCTTACTCAACAATTTGATTCATGAATCCAAGAACCAAAGACAGCCTGTTATGCATAGTGAAAATAAGTGTTTGGCATGTCGGTTTTGCATCGTTCCTCCCTTTTTCTTTCAATGTTTGAAGCTGTAGTTATTGTTTTATTTAAAGACATTGAGAACCCATTTTTGAAAAAGTTACCATTATGAGCATACTTTGAGATTAAAAGAGGCTGAAAAGTGGAAGACAGCACCTTACCTCTTTGAGGCACTCCCTTCAGCATGCAAATTCAGTATTTAAAATATATAAGCTGCAAATATGTTGAAAGCAAACAGCTCCTTACTATTGGTACACTATAAGCAAGAAATTGAAATCCATGCTTAATGGTTACTCCCTCTGACAAGTCAATGTCATTTAGGTATCTGAATCCTGGACTCCTGTGAGTGACGATGGCAACTCTGATTGGTTTACCAAACAAGCTGAACTTGTAAAGAACGTTGTTAGCTCAATGCCTGTTCATTTCCAAGTCAGTTACAAGGAATCTATGCCTGTTCATTCAAGCATCATAATATGCAGTTCTGAGGTGTTCTACGTGCCTCGCCGCTTTGTTTCAGATTTCATTGATCTTGTAAATCTAGTGGGCGATCTAGATATCCATCAGAAAATTGCTGTACCCTTGATTTTCCAATCAATGGACTCGCCTCAGAATTTTGACTCGGTGTTTGGTACAATGATTTACAAGCCGGATCAACCTTCTGTAAATTCCACAACTTCCTATTCTCCTGAAGTACCTGCTGTTCACCCTTGGAGTGTATCGAGCGAGCAAGAGTTCATAAAGCTGGTTAGAATAATGGCAGCAGGTGACCCCCTCCTAATGGAGTTGGCCTGAAGGGGAAAGAAACAATTTTTAACACCAAATTCTGCAATTTTTTTGTACTATTCTTTTGGAAGGTGGGAGGAGTTCTTTTGTAGATTTTTTCATGTATGTTCAGTAGTTGGAGATTATCAACTCCTACAGAAGCAAAAAGCAAGAAAAAAATAGAGATGATCTCGTCTTTGTATTTTTCTTTTCTGCTTTCTGGAAATGTATGTTTGTCCTCTTGTGATAATTTGTACATTTAGTGGTTTATATACAAGTGATTCAGAGTTTGTTGAAAGATTCTTGCTTTTAAATTACCTAGTTCAATTTCATTTATCTGAGATCTGAGTTCCTCAAGCTATATGTTTTGAGTCTAGTAAACACATCAATAACTCGTAAATGCTATGGCTTGAAATAAGATTTGTAGTTCGTACAGGAAATTTTTAGGAGTAGATTTTGAGATTCAAGCGTTTGAAAAATAGTCGGTAAAGTTGGAACACCTTAATCTGATTTTGGAGAGAGTAAGTTTGCGGTGTTTTGGGGGCAAAATTTTGTATTCTAATTTATTTTAAAAGCTAAGTTTGTACTTTTTCTGCTAGCTTTAGTTGGAGCTTAACCATAATCTCAAAGTTATGGCTAATAAGTGCATCAACTCGAACATGATGCCTTGGGCAAGATTTCTCGGTCTAACTTTCAAAGGTAAAACAACCTCCGAACAGTTTGCATGCCCTATTTCTAGTTCCTAATTGGGGTATGCATTTCAATTTATCGCCATCCATTTTGTAGGTCTACAATGGCCATTTCTTGGTTTGTTAAATTAGGCACTTTGATGTTTTAATTACCTGGGGTTCATAGCTAAGTTTGCAGACATTTTTTTCTTACCTTTGTGGAAATGTGGGGATCTATTGTATTAGAGGGAACTATTGCCAAGGGTGGCATGTCGAATTTTGACAAATCCTGAGTCTTTGCTAGCTTCAGTATCGCTCAGCAAGTATTGTCATGGGAGAGATTTTCTCGCGACTTTCATTGGTTCAATGGTTTCCTGGGCCTGGAGAAGTACTTTGCGGGGGAAAAGCTTACTGTTGAAAGGTCTTTAGTGGAGAACTGGAAATGGCCAAATACTTGATGTTTTCCATGACCAAAGGATTCCTAGGTTGGATAAACTCGTGGTGATCGTAACTTGGGGCGGGTGTTTACAGATTTTAAGGTGGCTGATTTCTTTGATGCTTCTGTTCGGCAATGGAGGGCTTCTCTAGTTCTTTTCCCAGCTGAGGTGACTCAAACGATTATGGTGTTGTATGTGCGTACGAAAAAACCTTAGGATGAACCCTATTGGGAGCCTATTAAGATATAGAGTTTACAGTAAAGTCCGCCTATCTTCTTCGGAGGAGTTATAGAGTGGTCAGACCCCTTTTCGGTTGTTGGGTAAAGTCGGGGGGTTTGGTTTTCTTCCTAAATTCTTGATTTCCTGTATAGCTTCCTCATAATAAATAATGCATATATTTATGCCTTGGGTTTGGGTTCAAGCTTGTGAAGCTGGTTCTCACGATTGATTCAAGCCCCCTGGTATATCTTCCCCATATTACGGTATGGCTATGTGGTTCCACAACCTTCCGCGCTCCATTATAATATAGTTGCACAAAGCTCAATTTATATTCAAATCAAATTAAAACGGACAAATGTATATACTGACATACCATGTCAATTACAGTTTTGATTATACTTCCTAGGTTGTTGATCTTACTTGGTAATGGTTATTGTAGCCGAGAAAGGTTTGGAGAAATGCATGCAAGGATATGGTGGGAAGAGAATCGAGCTAGGATACAAGAATTATACTACTAGTTTTACTTGGGATTCAACATGACGTTGGGAACACCAAAGGATGCAAGGGAGAAACTTAAATTTATAGTTTTATGCTGCTATTCAATGACTTGTCTTCCTTGTTCATGTCAAGTGGTACTTCGGTTTCTCGAGACTCGGTTTGTTGTCAAGCTCATAATTTATGCTTGTGTTACCATAAATCTTATAACTCTAAGAAGTCATCTTGATTATGTTTGTGGGTTTTGTATGATTTCACTTTTGAAAACTGTCATAGGCTTATCTCAACCCATTGGGATATAAATCACTGTTTCTATTAGCTAGGTGGTGCACGGCTTCAATATTTTCAATATGATAAGTTCATCTCCCCTTCAATATTTTGTATGATCAGTGTATATTATAGCATTTGTGTTGCATTTTGCTATTAATTCAAGGAAAATTGGACTATATCTTTTTTTAAAAAGCCTATTTAGGATCAGATGTGGTTATTTGGACTCACAAGATGTGGTTATTTTTTCGTTTTTTTTTTTTTTTTCATAGATTTTTTTGGTAGGTTGTTATTTTAGGGTTTTGATTAATGGATTTTTTTTTTTTTGGTAACTTGGAATATTGATGGATTCTTCTCTCTCTTCACTAAAAAAGATGTGGTTATCTAGACTAATTTTTTTTTTAATTTTAAAAAAGCCTACTTGAGATCAAATGTAGTTATCTGAACTCACAAAAGGTGGTTATCTGAATTCACAAAATGAGGTTATCTGGACTCAAAAGATGCGGTTATCTAGAGATTCTGGACTACATCTTTTTTTTTAAAAGTCTATTTGGGATCAGATGTGGCTATCTAGACACACAAGATGTGGTTATTTTTTGGTTTTTTTTTTCAGTTTTTTTTTGGTAGGTTGTAATTTTAGGGTTTTGATTAATGGATTCTTTTTTTTTTTTTTTTTGGTAACTGCAAATATTGATGGATTCTTCTATCTCTTGACCAAAAAAGATGTGAATATCTGGACTAATTTTTTTTAAAAAAAAAAAAAAAAAACCTACTTGAGATCAAATGTGATTATCTGAAATCACAAGAGGTGGTTATTTGAATTCACAAAATGTGGTTATCTGGACTATATTAATCCCTCTGTTCCAAAATAAGTGTCCACTATGAAAAGTCGTGTCATTTTTCAAATCAAAAAATTAAGTATTTCCGTGTATCGGTTTTCAAACTTTTCTCACACCGAATTAAATTACACATTGAGCACTTTAATTCGGTGCAAAAAAATTCGAGACACGATACACGGAAGTACTTAATTTTTTGATTTGAAAAATGGTAAGAGAGCGAGTATGGGACACTTATTTTGGAATGGAAGGAGTTTTTCAAAAACTTACTTGGGATCAAATCCTCCTCCACCCACATGCAAGACAAAACATATTTGTGCATTTAAAAATTCATTATATAAATAAATAACTATTTAAATATAGTACAAAGAATACACAGTTAGTAGGAGTAGGAGTAGGAGTAGGAGTATTTCAACGTCATGTCAAGCATATTCATAGCCTTATACCACACACTTGTAAGTTTGAGTAAAATAGACGCAACTTTTAAGACTTTTCCCACTCACCTATGAATTACAGTAAAAAGAATCAGACCATTTTCTCCAACATTTTCTCTCTCTTCAATAATCTAACAGGAAAGAGTAATTTCCATTCCCTCCTACTGTTCATCTTCCCCACTTGGCACCGGCAAAAAAGTTGCAGAGGCGTGAAGAAAGAGCGAACAACATTCTCCGATCGGCGATGCAACAGAATATCAGAGCTCTCTGACCGGCAAGTCTTCGTCAGAACTCTTCGCTCTTCTATTTTCTCTCGTTTTCTCGGCAATGTAACTGCACATCCTTCCTCACTTTCATCAGATTAAATCTCGGCTGTCCGTTTACTTTCAAAATCTACACCATAGACGGCGAGATTTCAGTCTAAAACCGCCGGCAGTGGAGTGGTGAATGACGTCGGTAGGTATGGAGATGTCTTTTCCGGCGGTAGATAAGGAAAGTGTGGTTTAACGGCGACGGACTCAAGAACGGTGGCCGGTAATTTAATCCTGGCGGTTGTGGATATGTCAATGTGCCGGAGGTAGGAGGAGTCCGGCCACCTGAGGTCGGTTGGCCCTCCGAGTTCGAGAGACCAAGAATTGACGGGAACGTACATATCTAAGACAGAACATATTTGAGGGGTATTTTAGTATTTTGGATGGGTGAGTGGACTGAATGTGTTAGGAAAATGTCAAGTGGACTAGAAGTGTTAGGAAATAGGTATAGTGGACCCTATAGCAATTGGCCCCAAAAAAGGGGGTGGCTGCTAGTTTTGATGGATGAACTAATAACTAGGTTCTTTTCTTCTTTTCTCTCCATTGATTGAAATGGTTATAGGAATGAATTTACAAATTCATATATGTCTGTAAGTAGTCTATCCTAATGAATAAGAGTGTATTTTGATACATTTTAACTATATACGAGCGTCAATAACACGTGATGCTTCTGTAAGTGACGAGAAAGTATAAATGTTACTGATTAGTTTTAATTCACCTTTAACTTCTTTAAAATATATATGTACATTTAGATATGGGCATAATTAAAAAATAAAAGCGTGAGCTGACATCAAAATTGACATGTACACCACGAGGAATGTTTAAAAATAGATAGATGCGTACATATAGCTTGTCATACAACTCTTGTAGGGTCACACACAGACACAAGACGTGTGAGTGTGTATAATTGTTGCACATGGTGTGCGGGGCCCCACTACACTTGTTAGTGTGGACTTAGAATTTGGCTCTCATATCCTACGGGAAGATAAAGGATATTAAAGTCATCAAGTAATGGTTTTTAGTGTGATCGTGCATTTTGGTCCATAATCTACTATACAGAAGTAAGTTGGCAATAGGTAAGGCTGCAAACCAACTGAGTTGTTTACGAGCAACTCAAGTCTCAACTTGTTACGAGCTCATTAGTAAACAAGATGAGATTGAGCTCAAATTTTAAGCTCATCGAACAAGTCGAGCTCGAATTAGTTTTAGCTCGTTATAGAAGCCTTGCTTATTTGTAGAGGATCGGCTTATAGAAGCTCGTTTACTTAATCCAAGCTCAAAGACCCCAATAAGCTCGAGCTGAATTAATTAGGCTCGACTTGAGCTGGACTAGTTTTGAATGAGCCAAAACACTTCAAAGTTCGATTCGGCTCGTTTTAGCATGGGATAGGTGAATATGGGAGGGGTTAATCAGCATATAACCCGAAGAACATGGGGTCATAATGAAGTTTGTCAAATCTCCTACTGGACTATTCGATTCCAAAACCCTAGCGACGCCACAAAATGCAAAACTAGAACCCCAACACCAGCGCAGGGAGAGTGAGAGAGGATGGCGTGCAGTTCAGGGTCCTGTCAATCCGGTTGCTACAAAGACAGCAACGACGCCGAAGTAGAAGAAGAAAACCAACAATCTCAGAAAAAAGAAGCGGCCAACCGCCAAAGTTTTTGCATAAAGTGCAAGTCCAATGAAACCATCGCCGCCACAAACCCAGCGGCGGCTGTCTTCGCTGCCGGCGGCGACGGTGGCCGGTTTTGTGCCGAATGTTTCAGGAGCAATCTTTTCGGGAAGTTCAAGTTTGCTGTCACGTCTAACGCCATGATTTCTCCCTCCGACAACGTCCTCGTCGCTTTCTCCGGGGGCACTTGTTCCAGGTTTCTCTCTATTCAAATCTCTCTCTCTCTCTCTCTCTCTCTCTCGAGTGATATTTATTTGCGGTTTCAGTCATATGTTGTTTTATTGTGGGGGATAGTTTTGTTGCAGCATGTGGGTCTTGTGTCTTATTCGGATAATTGAATTTCATTTGCTTGAATTGTGTATATCTATGAAATGATCTCTGAAGTTCATTGCTTGTGTTGGTTTTGTCCTAATGATTTGGTGAGAATGAAAAAGAAAACTGTGCTCGGATTACAAATTTAAAAAATAGAGAGAAAGATAACTCAGTCTCTAGAACGATACTATTTATTAGTTATGTCAGACGTATGTTGATTTTATTGTAATGTAAAGTTCAATTTGATTCAAAGATATGTTTGACCATGCTTGCTCATCCAACTAATTTATGCCCATGATCTAAACCCATTTTGAAAGTTATGGCTTGCTTTGCCTTAGAAACCCAGAATAAGAGCTCTTGTGAGCATTTATTTGTCAACATTTAACGTTCTCTGATCAAGTATGTATTCTTTAGGGTGGCCCTACAATTCGTACATGAGATGCAATGTAAAGCTCAGAAGAATTTTGATGCAAGCAGAGATAGATCACTACCAGTATTTGGTGTAGGTGTTGCTTTCGTTAATGAAAGTACCATTTACCCAGTCTCTTCCCTGCAACTTGATGATGCTATTGAAGATATGAAACTTGTTGTATCAAATTTAACTCCCCCAAGAAAGGTGTTTCATGTTTTCCCAACTGCAAGCATCTATTCTTCAGATTTAGGGGAGGGAAATGTCAGGTTGAAAGAGTTAGTAAATGATGTTAATGATGCCACCGGGAAAGAAGATCTTATGCTGCATCTGCGAATGTTGTCATTGCAAAAGGTTCAACTTTTATGCATGTCATTTAACTTCATAATAAGATGGACTGGCAACTTCTTAATGCAGTTCATTGCTTTTGTTATGCAGTTTGCTCTTGAAAATGGATACACCAAACTTCTGTTGGGGTCATGTACATCAAGGATAGCTTGCCATGTCATTACAGCAACCGTTAAGGTCTGTTTTCTAAACTCTTGAAAGAAATGGAGATGGACTATAGAACAAATTCCATCTTTCATTAACCGATAAAAGCTGAAGGTTCAAACGACTGTAGACCATAGAAAAAAATTCTATCTTCCATCAACTGATAAAAGCTGAAGGTTCAAACGATTAAAACTTAATTGAAAGAGAGGGAGCTAATATTGTGTTCTTTTGCCAGGGCCAGGGTTACTCTTTAGCAGCAGATATACAATATGTTGATGCAAGATGGGGAGTACCAGTGGTGCTTCCACTTCGTGACTGTCTCACACACGAGCTCAAAATGCTTTGTCGCCTTGACAGGTTTTTTTTTTAATGCTTTTCCTCTTAGTGAGTCTTTCCCCTTGAAATATTTAGGTCCGACATTGCGGCTGGCCGAGCTGGTTGGCTGAAGTATAGTCAATCAGTAAGTTAACACAGCTGCAGACATCAAATTTGGGGGCACAAAACCAGCTCTTGACTGCTATAGTTCGAGCAGTGCAAGGTTGATAGTGCTGGACATAAGCTCTTGTTAAACTAAACCCTTTCCCTTTGAATTATGATTTTGGGAAAATATTGTCTTGGTTGGCTATCGCATGGGTTGGTTTTCATTCTATGAGGACCAATTTATGACTAGTAATCTAGTATACTACCTCCAGTCCTATATGTTTGGTCATTTTTTCCCTATGCTAGACATCTAAAAAATCGTTTATACCCTTTATTTTGGGGAGAAGATCTTTAACTTTCTTTCCACAAAAATGCCATTTGTTCATCCAATCAAATGCCACGAACTGTTGAAAAAAAGGACCAGGAGTATGAGATGGAGGAAGTAAAGTCTGCATCTTATATGCGTTACTTAGTGTGAGACTGAGTACAGTATCAACATAAGCATTCACATGCGCGATTTTGTTTTTCCCTACTGTAATGGAAATTTCATTTATACCATTTCACCATGATGGGACTGATCTTATCCTGGCAGGGCAGCTTGAATACAGTGGAGGTTTTTGATACTCCTCATTCTGGCATCAATGGTTTAGTCTCATCATTTGTAAAACTGTTGCAGGTAGAATGCCGATTGTGATATATGTACATCTTGGAATAGTATGTAACTATGCAGTTGTCTATTTTATACTCCCTCCATTCCAAAATAATAGTCCACTACAAAAAGTCGTGCCATTTTTCAAATCAAAAAATGAAGTACTTTCGTAAATCATTTTTCGAATTTTTTCGCACCAATTATAGTACTTCGAAAGTACTTTAATTCGGTGCGAAAAAATTCGAAAAATGATACACGGAAGTGCTTCATTGTTTGATTTGAAAAATGGCTAGAGAGAGAAAGTGGGGCTTTTATTTAGGAACGGAGGGAGTAGAATAGTTAGACTGATTGGTATATGGTGTAGATAAAGAGCTTATCATCAGAAGTAAAACATTCAAATTTGTTTCAAGGTTCAAGAATTGGACTGAAATTACATGCGATCAATCTGCTTGGAGTTTACATTTCTGTTGGCTTTCCAAATAAAAACCCTTGTGAGAAAGTTTATTCTTCAAGTCAAAGCATCTAAGCTTTTGGAATATTGTTTCATATAGCTTTTATGTTTCAGGAAGAAAATGCATCTCGAGAGTGCACAATTGTAAGAACGGCCGGAAAGCTTACTCCATTTGATTTTAATAGGATGCCAGAGAGTGACGACCTTAATTGTCATTTGGCATCCCAAAGGCGTCGAAAGAAATATAATTTGAAGTCGAATGAATCACTTCCCCCAGATTCTTTCTGTCCCATCTGCAATAGTCCACTCAGCAAATCTGACTTGTCAAGTCTGAACAATGTCGAGAACGGAGAATTAAGTGCTGAAGCATTTGGTGCTAAATGTTGTTTGAGTTGCCAGTTTCAGATCCTTCCTAAGGAACCCTCGTTTGTGGAGCACTTCTATTCACTTCTACCACAGCCTATCATTGCCCTGACAAAGAATGACAATGGTTGCAATTGGAGATTGCTAAGGTAAGACATTACAGTTACATGAACTTGATGCTTATAATTTGTTGGCGATTAGGCAAGATTTCAATTAACACTATTCCAAGACCTCTGTGAGCATTTTTAAATTTTTTTTTTCCATCAGTAAATGGCTTGCATTATGCAAGTATGTGTCAGAGTGTCTGCTTCATCTAATTTTAGTATAGTGCTCAGTGAGATGTCAAAATATTCAAACTTCTTTGTATATTTCTTTTATTTTCTCATGGAAATTGTTTTTTTGCAAAGTTCCTTGGGGTGTTTTGTTCACAACACGGAAGTTCCACGCATAGCTCTGGATAACTTTGCATTACAAAATATGCTTGATGGGTGTATGCGTATGTCCAACTAAATGTGTCTGACATGGATCCCACACCTTTATCCGTGTTCAATGCGAGTACTTTGTAAGTTACGATGAGCTATGTCAACAAGGGTTCATGTAACATAGCTTGAGGCTATGAGGAACTTCGTAGTTTTTTTTTTAGAAAGAGTAGTTTCAATGATTATGATTATCTGGAGACCACGTGTATTTGAGGCTCCTCCACTTCTGAAAATGGATAAATGGTAGGGGTGAGTATGGACCGGATTGGTCCGGTTTTGTAATAAACCAAGAACCAAACCATTACCCACCGATTATGAATTTGGAAACCAAACCAACCCATAAAATTCATAAAACCAAACCAATCCAAACCATTAAAATACAGTTTGGTTTTGATTTTGAACCACGGTTCTCTTGAAATTGAGATATCATCTGCAATTCTGCATAAACAATTTAGATTAGTTACCCCATAACTATAGTAAAACAAGTTCTGTTAAAATCACCAAAACTCACTAACATCAGCTAACTAAAAAGAGTGGAATACTACAAGTGAAGAAATAGGGCCATGTAATAGAGTACTGGATTCGGAAATTAGTTAAAGAGCAAAAAGATTAGGAAATTAATTGACTAAGTCCAAGCCGGGCATGTTTAGTGTATTAAAATCATAGAAATAGGTTACCATAGGTAGAAATTTAGGGGTTTAATCTTGGGGGTGGATGAATAGGGTGGTGGAATGAAGCGTTAGATTAGGAAATTAGTAATTGACTAGGGGAAAAAAAGTTCATTCTGTGTATTTAAACAAATTTCACATATAATATATAAAATATATATCTATGTAAATATTATACGAATTGGACACCGGAACCGTCAATATTAATCCACAAACCAAACTATTTATCATGGTTTTTTATTTTTTAAAACCGGAACGAAATCCTATTAAAAGAAAACCGAACCTAACTCATCAGCTTGGATTGGTTTGGACTGAATTCGCGGTTTGACGGTTATTTTGCTCACCCCTAATAAATGCTCCAAACATTTTGTTTTCCTATTTCCTTGAGTTGTATGACTGCTTTGTGCTAAGTTTCTGTATGTTCTCTTTCTTAGGGAGCAAATACAAGATTGCTTGCTTTCAGACAGCGAAGATGGAACCTGAACATGCTATTTGCTCGTTTTCAACTTATTTTGCGGATAAATCTTCTCACTCTAGATGCGTCGCGCATTTTAAGCGATGGCTCTCATTGCTAGAGTCGATACGTTCGTAAAGGGACATGGCTAGCAGCAACAGCCAAATAACAAGGGAAACTTATAGGCTTTCTGTATCGTTTAGGAGACAAGAAATCATGAACGTTCGATATTTAATCCAGCTTTTGCTCCCCTTTTGCTGGTATCAATCTTTTGAGGTGATGCAAATTCATGTTTGATCTGCTCAAATGTTCTGTTTACATTGATTATATGTTTAAATATCCATATGTGCATGAAATTCAGTGCTTTTTGGTAGTTTGTTGTGAGAATGACATATAGATTTGTATCTTCTATTTTCCTTTTTTTCCTAGACCAATGCCTGGTTGATAATCCATAAGATTTGGTTAATTGCCCTTGTGTGTGGCACAAAAATAAAAAATTTCTAACGGTTAAAAATATGCTAGCAAGATGTTAGGAAACCACTGCAGAACCCTCTTTTTTTGGCAAGGGTTTTTTGTTTTTTGTTTTTTAATTGTAAAACTTAGAACTTGTATAAAATTAGTAAAGTCAAGAGTACATGATGTTGGGGTTAAGAAGCACCATCAAGCAGTTGCTTTTTAATACATTCCAGAATAGTAGGATAGACTGAAAAATAGACATTCTTGCTTTGCATTGGCATCTGTAGCCAAGAAGTTGGCGCAATTGTTGCTTTCTCTCATGATGTGTTCAAACGGTGGGGATCCCAGTTGGATTAAGAGGGACCTGCGATCAAGAACAAGGCCATAAAGATGGTGAGAATCGTTTGCTGTATCTTGGATGAGTCGGATCATATTGACCGCATCGGTTTTGATCAGCGCAAATTTCAGTTGGAGTAGAACAAAAATGTTGAGCCCGAATCCCTACTAGCGCGTACTAGGTTGAGTCCATCCTAGTAGGTTCAACGGTTTCTTTGATGGTACGGTTGAAAATCACGGCCATAGAGCCTAGATGTCTAAACACAAGATATGGTGAGTTTGGCAGATGAAGCCCAATTCAAGTCTGTCACAGGCATTTCCCAGGTCTAGTTTGGTTAACATTGGATTCCGAGTGGTCTTTTGGACCAAAATGGGCCGGGAAATGTTAACCATTGGTCTACCTTTTGAGATCTAAATGACTTTCAATTAAAAATCCGTAAAGCTATTCTAATATTACTGACTCAATTCCAATTCGTGAGATATTTCTTTGTAATCAACCTTTTGTTTCATAACCAATATTATTGGCCGAGTGTCATGAGATATCAACTACAGGGCTGGCTGCCAAGAGGTCACAAGGTCGAATCTTTTGGACCAAAATGACATTATCAAATCCCCTACGGCCGGGTAAGTAACTTGATTGAAAAGAACGAGGTCGCAGGCAAAAAACTACGGGTTCTGTGATCGAACTTGAGGATAGTGTTGCATAAGCTGATGAGTCTGTAGTGATGAACATAGTCCGGGGAATTGACCTGGGGATAAGACCTAGGAAGGTTTTTGTTGCACAATACATACAGAAAAGAATTTGTAGGAGGATTTTGTTAGTGAACGTATAATCAGAATGCAAAAAAGGTTTTCCAGAGGTGATTTTTTGCATTCTGCATTCTCTTGTGCGTTTATAAGAATTTTTTGACATATTCTATTCCACATTCCACAACGAGCTCTATTCAAAGTTTGAAAATAAAAAAATGCATTAATGGGGCGGCCCAACAAGTCCCCTCAGTCTTCGGTAAGGTAATATATCCTGTTATTGTATCCAAGAACCCAATGGGCCTTATCAGGAGAGTTTTCTTTTGCTTTCAAATCTTCCATGTGAAGCTAGAACATTTATATTGCAAGTCGTGGCTACCTCATGCGGTAGAGCTCTTGAATGCCCCAATACTGTATTCCAGAATCGAGTCTCATATATATTGCAAGTTGGGCGTTAAGAGTCCAAAAGTTGCTCCAACCCCTCGAACTACTACCTCAGTGATAACTCCCTCTTGATTGACAACAGTGAATGATCGTCACAATCCTTAACATTGGAATAAACTCAATTCTTATGTCTGCTATGTACATGAATTATTGACGAATCTAATGTGTGATTTACATTTCGATTAAGATTTAGAGTTCTTAATCTTTCAATTGCTGACAAACAAAATTCAGAAATAAATTATACAATATAAACCTACATTCATCGCGCTTATTTGGCTATACATAGTCATGTTCCAGACCACCAAATAACAACTTCTGTGTTACAATTTTGGTGTGTTGCTCACTGCAATGGACAGATCTTTTAACTAAACACATACAACAGCAAGATATAAAAATTATAGAGATAATAATCTTCCTTAAATTACTTGGATCATAATGGAGAGGCTGTGTGCCGCTTTGGAGGTTTAGAGAGATCAAAATTTTATATGTTTCATTTCCAAAACTTATATAGTCCCATAAATCGTGGGATCTGTTAAGCAAATTAAATATTTCCGAACTTGGGAATTTGAAATAAACAATGATTTAATCACAGGAGTATGGAAAATGTGTAGAACGGATCTCAACCGTCCGATACACTTTTCTATTCTTTTTCTTGGTTTCTTTTCCTGTAACCGTTCCTCCAGGAGTATATACATGATGCATAGAATTCCACCAATCAAGGAATCGAGTCCACCTCGGTACAAAATGGTACGCGACATTAACTCCACAAATACTTGACAGAGCGAGACTTGAAAGTCAAAACCGAGTCATGTCGAAGGTGGTTCAATGCAAAGAATAATGATACAGACACACCCTTTCAGCCACACTCTTCCACACTCTCACTCACATGTGGGTGGTCCCCACATATGGTCTCCACACCCACATGTGAGTGAGAGTGTGGTAGATTGTGGCTGAAATGATGTATTTGTATCATTTTTGCATTGATGTATTTGTATCATTTTTGCATTGCAAATAGTTATTTCTAAGGTGGTACGTCAACCACCACCAATAATGAAGGTGGCACACTGCAAATAGTTATTTCTAAGGTGGTACGTCTACCACCACCAATAATGAAGGTGGTACACTGCAAATGTACCACCGCAAATAGTTACAGTATTTCTAAGGTGGTACGTCTACCACCACCAATAATGAAGGTGGTACACTGCAAATAGTTATTTCTAACGTGGTAGATCATCTACCACAAATAATGAAGGTGGTACACTAATAATGAAGGTGGTACAGAGATTCCGCTGCGAGAGTGATACTGTCTGAACATGTAAGATTCGGAGAGAGAGGGATAGATTTGTGTCGAAAAAGTGAGATTCGCGGGGAGAGAGAGAGAGAGAGAGAGCTGTGGCGATGGACAAAAGAAAGACGGACAGATTCGCTGAGAGCTGTGAGCTGTTCTGGGAAAAAAGCTGAAGAAATAATGGAAGAGAAGAGGAGGATGGTTGGTTGGGAATAGTAATGAAGAAGAGATAGATAAGGCTGAATTTTTTAAAAGATTTTAGCAATTTAGTTGCTAAAATCAATTATGATTTTTAGCAAATAAATTTACTATGTGCTAAAATTATTATCAAATCAACTGTGTTGCTAAAATCTTTTAAAAAACCCAACGTAAAAGTAAATGTTAGAAATGGGACCCACAATACTTTCAATTTGTATCCGATCATAAATAACGAAGGTGGTACACTGCAAATAGTTATTTCTAAGGTGGTACGTCTACCACCACCAATAATGAAGGTGGTACATTGTAAATAGTTATTTTAACGTGGTAGATCAACTACCACAAATAATGAAGGTGGTATAGAGATTCCGCTGCGAGAGGGATACTGTCTGAATATGTAAGATTCGGAGAGAGGGGGATAGATTTGTGTCGAAAAAGTGAGATTCGCGGGGGGAGAGAGAGAGAGAGAGAGCTGTGGCGATGGAGACAGAGAGACGGACAGATTCGCTGAGAGCTGTGAGCTGTTCTTGGAAAAAGCTGAAGAAAAAATGGAAGAGACGAGGAGGATGTTTGGTTGGGAATAGAAACGAAGGAGAGAAGGATAAAAGTAAATGTTAGAAATGGGACCCACAATACTTACAATTTGTATCCGATCATAAATAACCTTTCTGAAAGCAAAAAAATTACCCTTAAGTCCGTATCCGAACAACTCTGTGAAAATCATGCTAAAATGGACCCCTACATCTGGAAACCACGTGAAGCTGACGGTGGGCCCTTCATTATTGAAGTTTTGTCCTTTAGCCAACATTTATGTGGTGGGATGTGATCACACAAGACAAGCTAGGCCAAAATTTTCTCCCTGGAGAATTCCATAACACAATGGACACTTCTCCATGGACAGACCGGGAGGCACAAAAAAACGTACAGAGCAACGCTCGTGAATTTACTTTTTGGTCCAAACAAGTTATTTGAACCGTTAATTACTCCCTCCGTCCCAATTTTATAGTCCCATTTGACACTTTTTGTTGTCCCAAAAAAATTGTCCCACTTCACAACTAAATGGGTAATTGTTAAGGAATTTCCTCTTATACCCTTATAGTTTGAAATTAAAAATAATAAAAAAGTAAGAAAGTGTAATGATTGAAGGGTAAAATAAGAAAAACATGTTTTCAAAAGTACAATGATTATGTCCCCTTATTAAGTTGGATTCCCCAAAAGGGACTATAAAATTGGGACGGAGGGAGTATTATTCTTAGAGCATTAATATGTGGCTTAACAATTTAATTTTAAAGTTAAAGTAGAGAATAAACTCTTCCAAAATCTCAAAAATCAGCATCACCAAACAAACTCACCAATTTGAAGATTTCTTAACTTTGCTACAATAACTTAACAAATTTGGTAACCTATTTTTTGTTTTTTTATTATCTGAAACTCATCGTTATATTCATCAAAATGCCATCCGGCACTTACAAGGTTCTCCAAACAAATACAAGGACAAGGAAATATACAATGAAGCATGAAAGGAAACTAATGCCTACACCCTAACACGAGCATAATGCTCTCTTCACAAAACGAACATCAAGGTCCGAGTACACGTGGAGTATCAGGTGAAAGCACCCGGCCCCTAAGTCAAGGTCAATCCAAATCCAAGATAAAATAAGGGGGTGTTCCGCTAAGGTAGTTTTGTTTTAAAACTGCCTTAGTTTTTGTGTTCACACCTTTTTATGTGATGTATTGTGAGAGGATGACTTGTCTCAATTTTTGGGAAAAACTAATTTTTAGAAAAAACTAGTTAGTGGAACACCCCCTAAGTCCAGATGGAGAACCAACAACCTCACGATCACTACCCGGCCTCCAAACCAAGGGTTCGAAATCCACCTAGGCCTTTACGCCCGCAGCACTCGGCGAGAGAGGAAAACCTCCATCAACCGCCGTCCCCAAAGCCTCCATTTGAAGGACGAAACAGCAATGCAAACCTCCGCTGACACACGAGGTTCTGAGCGTGGGTATGCCCCGTCGGAAGATCATGCTTCGACGAAAACATAGAGAGCAATCCACGTCCAAAGTCGGGCCGCAGAAATCAAAACCTCAAATATGAAGGGTGGTAACCTATTGTTCACTCACCAAAAGAGGAGGAGGGAGGGAAGAGTAAAAGTTTGAATAGAGAGTTTAATTTTTGTGAGTTTTTGATAAAATGATTTGCTAAAGTTTGAATAGAGAGTAAAATTTTGTGAATTTTTTGAAAAATGACTTACTAAATTATAAAAGGTGTTTTTGAGGTTAAATTTATTGTTTTTTTTGTGTGTGTCAAATAAGGATGCTCTTGGAACATTTTTTCGATGGGGCCCATAAAAATTCAGCTAAATTAGACGGTTATAAGTGCTTGAACTAAAGTTCCACTTTTTCAATCAAAAATTTACTTTTGGGTCGCACAAGAGTGATCCGAACCGTTCATTATTTTTAGAACATCTTTCTGATGAGACCCACAAAATTTCAGCTCAATCAAACGGCAACTATAGTGATGGATTTGGTACTTTCACTTGAAGCGAATGTGGGATCTTGCAAAACCAAATCTTGAGTTTTTTTTTACTACTGTTACTTCTTCTTTTTTTTCTTTTTGCGGCTTTATTCCTTCTGTTGTTTTCTTATATTTTCTAACTGGTAATGTCCTTTGTTCTTATCTTGTTTAATGAATGCATTATGTTTTTGGCCGGGATAGAGGCAGGATTTTTGCGAAGGAAGAACGGGCTATAACGTGGATGGGAGACAGAGTTATATAATTTAATGATATATACTTTTTCTCAGCGCAATAGTAATATTTTTTTCAAATTGTAGCAGGGACGACTGTCCCTATTTACCACCCCTGACTCCATTCTTGGTTTCTGGTTTAAAAAAAATTTAATTTTCCTTTACGTTTTTCTTTTATTTCCAGTTATTCTTCCCGCGTTTTCAAAACAGTGAAAAGCATGTTCAAATGCACCCACCACAGCTGGACACCACAAAAAGTTAACGTTGGGTCCTTTGAATATTGATTTTTTTTTTTGCCAACATGGCAAATGGGACGTGACAAAAGACAAGCTTGACCAAAATTTTCACCCCAGAAAATTTCATAACACAAATGGTGATAAATTTTTGTTTAGATACTTTTGGTTTGATGGAGTACATGTTTACACGTGTCGATCGATAAAAATGACATTTTTTTTCTTGATGAACGAGTGTTTAGGTCAACTTCAGCGCAACTCAATTAATTTTGAGGCTGTGAAGTTAACGATAAGGTAAATCTCTAATGGTCCCAAGATTTAAAATGCTCGGCCTTTGTGAAATTCGACCTTGTGAACTCGTCAACAAACCCTTTAGTTAAAGTCTCATAGCACTCGGTCAATAATTTTGGTTCAAAAACAATGGTTTGATTGCAAAGAAACATCTCACGAGTTGGATTCGAGCCGATCGAGCTACACGTTCTGGATCCGGAGATGCTCCTTTTCTCTCCCTCTTTTTCTCCCTCATTTTCTCTTAAATGACGTCGCTTTGCTTTCTTGGTACACCCTCAAAGCTTCCAAGGGCCTTGTTTAAAGAGTTAATTTCCCAAAGTGTCTAAACGCTAAACCCAATGCCTAAACCCTAAACTCAAAGCGCCTAAATCCAAGCGTCGAAACTAACTATACTCTACCCTAAAAAGTTTAAATCCCCTAAAATTGAACCCCAAAAGTGAATTTCCGAAAGTGCCTAAACCCAGAGTGCTTAAACCAATTATACCCTATCTCAAATAGCCTAAATCCGCTAAAATTGAACCCCAAAATTAACTCTTCAAACAGAACCCTTAGAAGCTTTGGAGTTGTACCAAGAAAATAAGCAAAACGATGTTGTTTAGGAGAAAAGGAGGGAGAAAAAGAGGGGGAGACAAGAAGCACTCACGTTTCCTCTTGTCCTTGAGAACGTTGTGACTAATTTGATTTTCAATCGGGATAACATCCAAAGAAAAATAAAGAACGAAAATAAAACTACGAATGAAAATATGAGTTATCTAAACCGAGAGAATTTAGGGGAGATGTTCGAACAATGAGATTTAGATGAAATTCCTGGCAAGACGATACTATGAATTTGGCGAAATCAAAATAAATCAGCCATTAATAACAAAACTGTTACTAAAAAAACTAAACATATTTGGAGGTTAATAATTTATAATATCCTAAGAGGTCTACAAGTCCTAAGGTTAATTATGGGCCAACGTAGAACAAAAGAAAAAAAGTTCAAAACAATGTTTTGATTCAAACGGTGAGAGTTTGGTTCGAGCACTTCCAACCGTCCGATTGAGCTGAAATTTTGCGGGGCCCCTCGGAAAAATGTTTTAAGAACAATAAACGGTTTGGATCACTCGTGTGGGACCCAAAAGTGGGTCCCGAATGCGATCGGTACAATTTCGGTCCCTTTGAATCGATACACCTAGCAGCGTCCGTTAAAAAAACTGAACATGCCTAAATTTTTGTTGAAAAAGAAGGCCCTCTTTTTTCACAACAACTCCTAATAAATTACTAGTTATATTGATAATCACATAACCAATACTAAATAATCAGTCGATCACTGCATACATTTTCCCCTTTGATGAGCAATAAAACAAATTTGACACACTTAAGTTCTTCTATTTTTAGACTCAGGACATGAAAAGCCAAAATAAATAAATAAATTGGAGGGAATTCCAGAAACAATATTGAGCTGAATTTCCAACAGGGAGTTCGTGCCTCTTTTAAATTTCTTATATGGTTTTATTTATAACATTACATTATTTTAAAATTTTGGTTGATAGAACTAAACGAGATTATATCAAAGAACATTCATATATTGCTTATAAAAAAAATTTACCAATTAAAAAATGCATTCAACTTTTGTCCAGTTAGAATGGAATGAGAGACAAACAAGTTGGGATACAGAGAGCATGAGCTTGTTGAAATGAAAAGAATAGTACTCATTATTTTCAACAACAATAATAGTATTAAATAGAAGCCAAAATAGATCGACTAGTTGAAACGAGCCTTTACACATAAAAAATAACTAATCAATGAGGAGTTGGTTCAGCGGTAAAAACTCAAGCCTTGGGACAACGCCGGATTCAAGCTCCTGTAATCATTCTTGGAGCTAAACATACTATTAACATTATCCATATACTATGAGACTTAAACTTCGGTCCTAATGTAGGTGCCATGAGATAGCATGTGATGGAGCAATATTTCTTGACTGAGGTATCATTTTCTATTTTTTTGCAGAAAGAATAACTAACAAAAATAAATAAATAACTTTATCATTGCTGTACATGAGGCAAAACATTGAGAAGCAATAATAGAAGTGGTGTTAGTGGCCCTTTACTAGACTACAAGAAAAAAGGGCATGTGGCTGTCTAGCTATCTTTTGTAAGTGAATGTTGGGAATGGGACCCGGTTTTCTCCATCATGAAGCCTTTGATGAAGATACTATAACTATAGAAAGTTTGACCTGAAGATTTCAATGGAATCCAAAGGCAATGTAAAGGGCCACTAACACCCCAGAAAACAAAGTGAAAAGCACACTCCTAACGGAGCATTACAGTAATTGAGCGTCATAGTTCTATTGACGTAGGTGCGGTGAGATCCCTAAGAGAAAACATTGTGTAACAGAGTAATATTCCTAGCGGTGGTGTTGCGGTACCATTTTCTACTGCTTTATTTTGCAAAAACAAGCTGATTTTAAGTACTAAGAGCATCCTCATCAGGCTCAACAAAAATTGGGTCAAATTTAATCTCAAAAACACATTTTATAAATTAACAAGTCACTTTTTCAAAAACTCACAAAATCAGACTCTCTATTCAGGAAGTCAGGAAAGAGAATTGTTTTAACCTGTGAATAGTGCATCAAAGGATTTACCGAGTTATTGTAGCAAAGTTATAACTTTTGCAGATTTACAAAAAAATTGTTGAGTCTGATTTTGGGGGATTTTTTCCTCTTTCACTCAACAACTTAGCTATCAGGGGGATTTGCCTCCCCTGATGAGATGCTCATGTCCTTGTTTTACTTGAGGGCTGATGGCAAAACATGAAGAAGCAATAATGAAAGCGATTGTGAGGGTGCCAATCCATTTGCACCGATGATACACATACCGGATTGCAGGGCCCACATGTAGACCCTACACGAGATCTAATCATTTATTTTAAGATATTTTTTTGAGTGGTCTGCTAAAAAAATCATCTTAATTTGATAATAGTATTCAAATTGTAGGGTCCTAAATTTTGAATGAAAAATTAGTACATTAGATCAAGTACTTGCATGTATTAGATTAAGCTGATTTTTGTTGGGGCACTCAAAAAAAATTTTAAAAATTAATTAACAGTTTGGATTTTTGTTTGGGGGTTAGTGTGCTTGCGATTATTTATGTGCACCACCATTGCAATTGGATCGGTACCAATAGACGGTCTCTAATAAAAGTGGGGGGAAATTTCTCTTAGTGCTCTTTTTCCCAATGCTCAACTCCAAGTAGCTGAAGTGGCAACAAAGATGAACTATAAATTCAGACATTCTAATTGAAAATTTGGCAATCTTTTGGGGCTAGACTATAAGAGAGAAATCTCTAAGGAATCCTTTGTTGTGGATAGCTTGCTTTTAACCAGGCTGGGGGAGGGAATAGTCAAGATGCATAGGACACGATCATCCCAAGATCATACTATGCTCTGACACCACTTTGTTGGAAATCTGACATGGTGAAAATATGTTGACACTAATTATATAACTAAACATAAACAGTCATGTGAGGATAACTAAAATTAATAACATTGCAGAGATGTATGACCCTAAAGCCGTACAGAGCTCCCAAGGATAATCTTCTATTATTTCTTCTACACTTGCTAGTACATCTCCTTCATTGATCAACATCCCTTTATATAGGGCACTTAGATACATCTAGGCTCCACGCACTGAATCCATACATGTATATCCCCAATATACATGAACCTCCACATTCTTTGAATACTAAAGTGACTATTTGATAACTCTTATACATGAACCATGTTTTACTAAAAAATAGAAGAGCAACTGTAACGGGGATAAAAAAACAAAAATAAAAAGAAGAAGGGCAGTAGTCCCTAAGCAAGGTTTTTCTCGAAAATAATTCAGGTGTGTTTGGATGTCCCAAAATTACAACTTTAGCCCATTTTTATTTTTGCATTTTCTACTTGTGGGTGTTTGAATGTTCTCACCCATGATGCATTCCATAAAAATGGACTTTTTGTTTTTTGAAGTAGAGAATAAAAGCCAAAAGTAGGGAGTTTTCTTACTTCACTTTTCAGTTTTTGAATTTTGACTAACATAAAAAATCTATAAAATATATTCTACACATACCCCAATCTTCTAGTCCACACCTCCCGTTAATAAGAAAAAAATGGTTTTTTTTGTGTTGCAAATTATTTTTGGAAAATCCGAGTCGTCCAATGTGTTCAGAAGGTGTTTTCAAGGGTCTACGCGGGAAATCTTCAAAAAAAAAATACCGGGAATGGCTTGATCCAAGCAATTTTTGCAAAAACTGTATATATATATTTTTTGCAAAAACTGCTTGGATCAAGCTATTCCCGGTATTTTTTTTTGAAGATTTCCCACTTGAAACCTTGAAAACTCCTTCTGAACACATTGGACGGATCGGATCGGATCGGATCGTCAAAATTTTTTTTGGATCACCGAGGTCTGGAAGTCCGGAGTCCGCACTATCTTAGACAGACAGAAAGATATATCCAAGCATTACTCATGTTGCATAATGTATGCATTCTGCACATATCTTTCAAACACTCTACAGATCTAATAATATATCAAACCAGAATCCAAAAAGTAAATAATGCAAATTGCAAAAAAGCTAAAAGAAAGGCTCCCTAATAGCCCTCAGTTTTTCATTATAAAAAAATAGGAGCCAAATAATATCATGCATGTTTGGGCCCTTTCAGTTGGGTTGTATTTTAAATTGGGCCCTTAAAATTATTAGACAAATTAACTTTGATTTTTATGCAAGCCTAAATACTTTATGGACCGGCATAATTGGGCGCCCTCAAAATTAATCAAAATTAGGGCTTAGAACAGTGACTTTCTACTGGTTTTAGCTCAAAGTTGACTTTGAACTTATCAATAATTAGACATGACCAATCCTACTACCAAGGGTCTACGAACAGTGAATAAACAGGACATCAATGGAATATTCACGTGGTAAAAATATATGGAGGTCCGAGGTTCACGTATTCGCTAGATCTATTTAGTAATCAATGAACTATCCCTTGGATTCACAAGGGCCATAACTTCCAACCATTTGAAACTTGGCAAAATGAATCCACTTGACCTCTTTGTATGGACCGCATCAATTCGATCCCAAGCAGTGTTGGAAGGACAAGGATAGTATACCACTCGTAAGTTAGCAACACGGACCGTTCAATCAGGTTAAAATTTAACTGGGCCTGGCTTAAGCACGGCTTCAATACAATGGTAGTCCCGCATTTCCTTAGCTTCCTCGTTTTTGAACCATCAATAGATGATGCAAAATAAAATGAGTTAAAATAGATAGAGCAAAAGTAAAAGATCACGGCCATCGTTTATAATGTGCACGTACAAGTGTCTACAACTAGTAGGACTACTATTGAACATTAACTATTATAGCCAAATTTGAAACACAGATAATAATTAAAAAGGCACACAATCTTCAATTTATTGATCCAACAAATTCGTTGGCCTACTTGCTCACAATCAGTTTTGCCCTTGCATGCCCTTCACGTATCTGAAATTGATCACCTAAGCCAAGATGAGCCATCAACAACCAAACCAAAGTGAGAAGTTGTCCACCATTACTGAGTTGTGCCATGTGGGCATTGACTCTGCAATGACCAGCTGCATAGGACATCAATTCGACCCAAACTTTGCTAATTATCTTCCATAGCTGCTTCCTTTTTAACTTTTGTAGCTCTTTGGCTAGTCTGCACGCGTCAAACAACACGGATTTGCTTCTGTCTCCTTTAACAGTGACAGGTGAAACTTCGGTATTAACCTTAAGGATACTTTCGCAAGCCTCTTGTAATTTTTTATCTTTACCCTTTTCTTCTGTATTTTTGTTACTAAAGCAGCAAGTGAAGCATTTGCTGGAGGTGAAAATTTTCTGAAAGTTGACCTCTTCCTTTAAGATTTTTCTTCCACGGAAAAATTTCGTAGCCTCAGCACAGGTATCTCTGAACCTCATCTTCCCAATACCTGCAATAGAGGACAACATTGGGGACTGCATGATTAGCAGGTATAACATGTAATCCGAAAGGACCTTAGACAACTCGCGGTTAAGCTTTGTATCGTCGTCATATGAGTTCCCTGAGGTTTTTTCATCCTGGCTATGATTTGTGTAGTAGCAGAGTTCAGTGGCAATGTGCCACAAAATAAGGCTTTCATCAAATTCGATCTTGCTGATCCAATCGAGCAAGTTGATGTGACTTTCATGCTTAAGAATCCAATCCCCTCTGGCAGAAAATATCTCCTTGGCCTTTTGTAAATCATCTGCTAGATCAGATTTCATTTTCAGCTCCTTGAAAATAAGATCTCTCAAGTGACTGGTGAAATCCTCATTGTTTACATATTTTATCCCATCTAGCATGATGGTTAGACCAAATAAACCAATAGTTTTTTCCCACCATCCCATACGTGGGTGCAAACAATAATTTATCAAGTTATACTGTGAGAGAGATTCAGACCACCTAAGGCGCACAATTTGCATGATCTTCCCGGGGGAAAACCATTTGGGCTTAGGGTTTTCAGGCCACCTTTTCCTTTTAACATTGAGCAAGCACTGCAGTTTCTTAATAAACCAATTAGGGAGTTTCTTAATAAACCAATTAGGGGGGTCTGACTTAGTGAGGGCAATTGCAGTCCAATCAGAGTAAAGGATCATCAAAGAAGCTATTAAATCAAGGGCAATAGCACCAACAAGCAAAATGTAGGAAACTACAATATCGAACTTGTGAAATTTCTTCTTTTCGATTATACAGAAGAACACAAGGGCTGCGCAAGTCAAAATGAACGTAAGTACCCGAAGAGGGTATCCAAGATACTTACCTTGCATCACCTTAGCCTTAGTGTAGAGAATTTCATAGAAGAAATTGAGTTCTACCTCAACAATTTTGAAAGCATCTCTTGCTGTTTGCTTGAGGAAATAATCTCGGCTCTCGTTGCGCTGGGCGGAGCTGAAGATCAAATCCGCAATCAGTCCTCTGAAAGTGAGATAATATTTATGAGCAGCTTGCACCACCTCCAAATCAGACAGTCCTTCCTCGGCCTCATCAGTTCCTGTTTTGTTTCTCTTACTAGGTTCCGGAATCATCTGTATCGATGTTGGAAGTTTTGCGTTATTCTTGGAAGTGTACTCATCCATGAACTTCGCATAGTTAGGCCCAGGATCAGGATCTTCAAGCAATGAGTCTTGGAATATACGGGAGCTAGCAAGATAGAGAGCCCGTGTCCGCTCAGAGTACTTGATGACTCCAACGAGAAACATGAGCAATGTGGGAATCCAAAACTTGTGATTGGGATATGATTGAATGAAGGCATAACCGACAGCCCAGCACTGGAATCCCAGACCAAGTAAATGCCTGAGCCAGAGCTCATTGTCCGCAAGGGAAAAAGCAGTAATGGTGTCGGGACCCCCAAGGTGTAGCAAGAGGAAGGGAGCCCAGAATGCCAAAAGGGTTGGATCAGCGAATGGGCCAGATCTGTGTTGTCGGCACTGAATCGACATGGTTTTTGCTTTCTCTACCATGCCCTGGCTGTTGGAAATGAGTCCTACTGCAAAGTTAGCCATGATGTCTGCAAGCAAGTATGCACTCCATATGGGCATGGTTATCCAAGCCCTTGATACTCGTTTTCTCAAAGGTGCAACGAATATCAAAAGGATTTGTAGGCTGAGACTAACGAGGATCACTACCCGGAGATCCCACGTTTGCCAGCGCAACTTCCACCTTGCTACCATCCCCATCTCCATTGTGCAAACCCACTCCCCACTAATTCTCTCACAGAGGAAAACACAAACACCTGGTTGCTAAATGGAGATGGTACGTATTAGAACACCCGTAATCTGTATGTATGGTTTGGAAAAAGCTGAGGTTCTGATGAAGGTTATTTTTTTTATACAAAAAGAGGAAAGATCTGCACTAAATGAGTGCTTCTTTATATGTTAGTAGTTTTTAGCGATTTCAGGTCATTTTTTGCAGAAGTAATTTAAGTACCTAGTGGAACACCAATAGTCTATATGGAAAGGGAAAATTTAAAAAATACCTTGACTTTTGCACTCAATGTCCCATAAGCACTTGTACTTCAATAAAGATTAATCAGACCCCAGACCTTATCACTCCGCCATGAATTCTCCCTACGTCCATTTACCATCCAATATTTAACGGAGACTGCTTAGTGGACATTTGATGCAAGTGTAGCCCCCAAAATGACGTCGTTTTGGGGGTTATTCCTGGACTTCCAATTCTATTCATTACATGTCATCTTATGGCCAACTTCGAGGTCCCCACATAAACGATCTGAACTCTTCAATAATTTTAAAATAATTAGTCGAGTGGTCTTGTCAAAAATCAAGTACATCGGATATTAATAACTAATTGATCTTATTACTTCAATTTTTTTTATTCAGAATCAGGACCCTATAATATAAAAGAATTTTGAAAAAAAGTTATATAAATTTATTTCAAAATTCTTTTAGATTATAGGGTCCTGATTCTGAATGAAAAATTGAACTTGAGATCAATACTTCTCAATGTCTAATGGGCTTGATTTTTTTCAAGACCACTACATTTTAAAATTATTGTTCGGTTCAAATTGTTTGTGTGTGACCCCAAAGTTAGCCGCATAAGACAATTTGTAACGAACAGATTTGGAAGTTCATGAGTAACCCTCAAAACGATGTCGTTTCGGGGGGCTACACCTGCAGCAAATGTCCATGTAAGCCGTCTCCGTTAAGTATTGGACGACAAATAGACGTAAGGGATTTGACAAGTCTAAGGGTCTACTTGATGTTTATTGAAATACATGTGCTTTTGAGACATTGAGTGCAAAAGTCAGGATTTTTTTATTTTTATTTTTTGAAATTTTCATCCCGCACACTTTTTGGGGTTATGTGTTCATTCTTTTTTTTATGTGATTTACCTTTTTCACCCTTTCATTGTGATATACATAGATATTTATAAATGAATATAAAAAATAATACTATTTGCTAAATTAGTGGAAGCTAATTATTGATAATTATGGGTAATTTGATACAGTGGGGGAATCTAAAACGTCACCTAATTACTGTTTCCTAAATTAGTGGAAGACAATACTGTTTCAAAACTAATTATTAATGACTTAAGAATTATGGTAAATTTATCAAATAATCTTATTATGATTAAAAGTAATGTCGTCCTAGTGTTCATGGTAAATCTATCATGACACCTTTAACATGTCTGTGAGTTTAATACTTTTACCATGATCATTGGAAAAGGTTGACAACATATATTTTACCATGCTCTAATTAAAAAGCTCAACTAAATTTACCATATTTACTTTTTTTTTCCGGTAAAGAGATAGAAATGCATTAAATTAAACCACCGGCCCAAAACAGGTGAACACCTACAAAACCACCGGCGCCTAACAAAACCGCCAACCATGAAAAACCACCTACAAAAACTAATAACAACAAAAAAAATAAAATGAGAAGAAAAGAAACCGCCGATGTCATCGCCGTCGTTGTCACGTTGTCGCCGCTGCTCACCATTGGTGTCAGAGGCCTAGATCGGCCTCTGATTTACTTTTCTTTATTTGATTTTTACCATGATAATTCAGAGATGTTGTGGCCATATTTTCACCGTGGTTCAAGTTAGTAAATCAACAACCAATGGGGACTAGCTCAGTTGGTTAGGGCTCTTGCATCTCACTAGGATATTAGGAGTTCGAATCTCCCTGCCTGCGTGCATGGACTTTTCCTTTCTCTGTTTCTTTCTTTGTTTCTACCTTTTAACAGACTTATTTCTTGTATTGATTAAGTTGTTGTGCTTGGTTGTCTCGTGGACCCTCACAATTCATGTAGTGTCACGGGTTGATATTTTGTACTTTATATGTGATGTAACCGATCTCTCTTCTATCGATTGACAAAAAAAAAAAAAAGTTAGTCCATAAATTGTCCTTACATAAGTTTACTGTTTCTGTGGACCAATTAATATTTAACTGCCTAAAATAATGCACCGGTACTTTTGAAGCTCCTTTCCTAATGGGCCGTCCTTCTCCTCGGTCGAGGGACCACTTCCATCAACTGTGTCATGTGTCTTTCAACAATAATGCTGGTTTGTGGTACGGAGTAATAATTTTCGTAAGACCTGAGAACCAGTTGTTTTATTTATTTTGATCACTCACCTGAGAACCATTTTTTTTTTTTTTTTTTTATCACGCCTGAGAACCAGTTCACCCGGCTGTTTTTTCGACTCTAAAGGCATGTACACCAGTCACTAGCAAAAACCGCAACTTCCTCCATCCATTTTATTTGTGTTTAGATTTTAATTTTGGACTGTTCCATAATAAGTGAGTATTTTATAAAGTTAATGTGTAAAAATTATTATAATTAACATTTTCCCCTCTTGAAAAGTTAGTAAATAAAAAGTTAATTGGTAAATAGAGGATAATTTTAAAAAGTAGAGGTAAAGTTGATGTAAAAAATGTAAAGTAGAAATAAAAGTTGATGTGAAAAGTTCAATGATAATGTTTTTTTTAATAAATTAGATTTACGAAGTAACACATTTAAATAGGGATGGAGGAAGTAGTATCATATTTTTTCCCACACCGCACCAATGCTTTTTGCTTTCCTCTCCATTAGAAAGTAAGCATGTGTAAGGTAGGGATCCAAGGATCCCGTAGTACGCCTCTGCACAACGGGGTTGTAGGGCGGCCAAAACTACATCGTTTTGGGTGTGCAAAAAGAACACAACTATTTAATCCCTCAAAACTACTTTATTTTAACCTAGTTTTAATTGTTGAATTGCAAAATGTGAGCATTTTTAAGTACGTATTTATTTTCATCAAAATCAAATTGGATTTTTGATTTCTTCTATACGTGAACATAAAAGTCACTTATTTTAGATTAGGGTTGGTTTGTTTTCTTTTATTTATTTATTTTAGGAGTAGAAGTTTTTCCACTTAAAAACTGGTTTTCAAAAACAAAAAGTCTGCAATTAAACACATTTTTTAACTTCTTAATTTTTAAAAGGCCCACAAAAAAATAGAAATATTAATGTTAAACTTGACATAATCCCAAGAGAGAGAAAATGTTGTGATTCTAAACCTTTACAAACTCAAAACAACATAGTTTTGGCCGCCCTATAATCCCGTAGTGGGGAGGTGCACTACAGGATCCCCGAATCCGTCAAGTAGGCCCCATAGATCTAGGTGTGTCTTTGTGTGAAAGAGAGAGAGTACAAAATGATTATTATTTAGGCCTTGTTCGTTCAGTAGTTTTAGTTTAGTTTAGCTTTGGAGATAGGAGTAATGAGTGGAGAGAGATAGAGAGAGAGAAATGGGAGTAATGATTACCAAACAAAACTAAAACCATGCAACAAACAAGGTTCTCAACATTGCCTTGCCATTCATGCTGAGCCTACGCCGCCAAAGGTATTTTACCAGAACGCGTCTATGGGTGTAGATGCCCCATCTGTGCAATGCGTACAGATGGGGGATCTTTCCGATTTTACCTTGCCTTTTGTTGTGTCTGTTGCAGCATAGATTCTGTGATTTTGGAAGGTAAAATATCCAAAAGCAGAGGTTTGCCGTGTCTGGTGCCCTTGCTCTACTCAAACTCTAGCTAGCAAATTATGGGGAAGAATTTGTGTGCGTATAAGGTAGGGATAATGTGGCGTGCGAGCATAAATTTGGGCCATTCAAAATATTTAGACAGTCGAGATTCGCAACGGGTATCGCCAGACGGTACCCATCCGACACTTAAGTTTTGCTCCAAATTATGAGATTCATCTCTTATAGATTAATTAATATGTATGTAAAGTAGCTCAGACACTCTGGGTCTGGGTGTTCCACTAATAAAAAACTGTTTTTTCCAAACACCGAGACATGTCATTCTCTCACAACACATCACATAAAAACTGTGAAAAACCAATTTATTAAAAAAACTGGGTTAGTGGAACACCCCCTAAGTTTTTTTTATATATATATATATATAAAAAAAAGAATTCAACTTACCTATGTCACAACCCAGACTCACCCCTGTATGTCTTAGTCACAACAGAGTGCCTGTGAAATCATCATCCATGCTAATTAATACACACAACATCATGTAATTATATACTCCCTCCCTCCCATAAAATTTGGTCCCTAAAAAACTAACTACAATTTTCAAACTAAAAAATATTGTATTTACCAAAATAATTTTTGAATTTTTTTTTGCACTGTATAAAAGTTCTCAATGAGATCTTTAAACAAGATCTATATTGGCTAAAAAATTATTTTCGTAAGTACATTATTTTTTAGTTTGAAAATTGCTAGTAGTTTCGTAGGGACGAAACTTTATGAGACGGAGGAAGTAATTAAGAGAGGCCGGAATGCGTAATCAATGGAAGCCTAGTTATGAATTTGCATACATATAAAAGGATTATACCGCAGAGCTGTGCATATATGACAAGTAATAAGGAGTCCTAATTATAGAAGAACGTTAAACAGTAACTTGAGCACTATAAACAGTACAAATACGGATTTCCCAAACATACGCTTCAAGCCCACAAACACATCATCTTATTCTTCATTACCTGAAGGTGAAACATTTTCACAAACTAAACCTCGTATAAATGACCAATACATAATTTACATACTTTTCATGAATATTATCAAAAGACCTTTCACAGGAAATAACTCATAGCTTTTCATATTATAAAAAAAAAAACTCGTATCATAAAGATAACGTATGTTTCAGGTAAACTGAAGCTTTTCATACCTCCAAAAGAACCTCGTCACATATAGAAACATATGATTTATAATGCACATCCCTCTATTCATATCATTTTATAGCACCGAGAGTCCCCACTATGGATAAGCTTAGACGTCTTCGCATTATCCCATAACATATCATATTCATATCTTGCTAGCCTTTTAACACTTTTCTCTAGTAAGCTCAGATGTTAGGGATGCCATTAATAGATACAAAACATATCCACATTTCATTGGATATTCATGGAGTTCATAAAATTAAGCAAAACATGTGAATAAAATGTAGTTTTCACATTTAAAGAGCAAAACACATTTTAAACCATGTAACTTAGATATTAGTCACTCACCTCGGTCCACGTGATCAACAAAACCTCCTATAACAATTGATTGATGAAAATATAATTAGAAGATGTCAAATGAGTGTAAGCATGCCTAAAATGAAGTCCTATAGGTGTGTGAGTCTAACAGTAGAAGTAACAAAAAAAAATCCAAAATAGGCCTTCAATACTGGTATCAACAAAAGCCTCCTACTAGTATCAAAACCCATTGATGGGCTCAACACGGTATCAACAAAACCTCAATACCGGTATCAACTGGAAATTTCACAAAAATCTCAGATTCTAATATAACCCAAAAACTCTGCACAACCACCTCCAAACTCACCCAAAACTAAGAAAACTCATGCCTAAACATCTTTCTATCATAAACTACTTTAAATACCAAGACATTAATCATGGTTCAATGCAAACTCAAAACATCCAAATCATGAGATTGAAGGGATAGGGTTATTGAGTTTCAGCAAACTCAACCCCAAATCAACTCAACTAGAAATTAATCCACTAGATGTAGGGGATTAAAGAACAAGAGCATAATAATTACCTAAGTAAGCTTCTATTCAACTCAATAGGTCTCTCCTAGATTTCCCCCCATTTTTCCATCTTATTCTTCACGGCTTCTCTCTCTCTCTCTCAAATAACGTACTCCCTCCGTCAATTTTTAAGTGTGTTACATTGTAAATCCAACTTATTAAGTTATTTACTGCTTTGATGAATTTGAGATTTGTTGGTGCACACATCGTATAATCGAAGTCGATAAAACTGGAGAGAATAAATAGTTACTTCAAAGCGGATTACATAGTCGCTAGGACTGTTGGGGGTTGTTATCTATTGACAGGATAAATATGGGTCTTGCGGTGGCAGTGGAAAGGGACAAAGAGTAAAGGGAAAAGGAAATGAGATGGATCTTAGCAGTACAATAGTTTTTTAATAGCTGAGTTGTGTAATAACCCTACTTTTAGTAAATAAAAATTAGTTTATTTAATTCAATAATTATTTTATTTTAATTATTTTCTTGGTGAATTATTGAATATGTCCATTTATCAGGTATGCATGTACTAAAATTAACAACAAATATCCAATAAAGGCTCCCTTAAATTCTACAGTGCGAGATTTTTTGTTTGGGATCGAATTTTGACGTTCCGAACCGTTAGATGTGTTTAAAACGTTTTTTAATGTCCGTCGCGAGGATTTGTAAAAAAAAAAAAATACACAGAAGGGCTTCATCCGAGCAGTTTTCGATAAAAATGTATATGTTCGTTTTTATCAAAAATTGCCCTTCTAGGTATTTTCTTTTGACAAATCCTCGCGATGGACTTTAAAAATACGTTTTAAACACATCTAAGGATTCAATTCCGAACAAAAAATCCCGCACCGTAGCCTATAGAAGAGAACCCTTACTAGATATACTTTGCCAAAATTAATTCATGTCTATACTATTATGCATATAACCCTACTAGATCTCTCCCATTAAAACCCAACCCTATTCCGTCTACCTAAAACCCTATTTTCTTTTACACGCACTACAACAAATCAGGGAATTCCCAGCGTTTTTCAAACGCCGGGAAAAGTACCATAAACGCTGGCAAAAGTCATTCCCGGCGTTTATCCCGGCGTTTTAACAAGTGTCACCGATACCGCTGTCGGGAATGCTTCCCGGCGTTTATTAAACCCCGGGAATGTTCCCGGCGTTTATTCCCAGCGTTTAATAAACCCCGGAATTGGTTTTCCGGCGGACTAAAATCCGGTGCCGGTGACCCCATTTCCAGCGTTTGACAAACGCCGGGAATAGTCCCTCATGCCAAAAAAAAATCTTCTTTCGTTTTTTCCATTTTTTCCCCCTTTTTTAGTGCTAATTCTTCTTTCTTGACTCAAACATCAATTCAAAATTCAAATATGAAATTTGTAACATAAAAACATCTTAGAACATCCAACATAATTCTCAAAATGCCCAACATATCCCATATTACAATTCAGTCAACATAACCCATACAATGCCGATCACAATCTCTACAATACATCCACTCAAACGTTTCTCAAAACCAGTAGCACAAGTATTTCTTCTAGATCAATCCGAAAACACCATAGTAGATGAACATAAAACACTACATCAAGTGACAAATACTTGCTACAACAATCTTCAACATCGACCTGAAATCAAACAACACCACAACTAAATTTAGAGTACATCACATGCATAAAGAAGTGAATCCTCAAATTCGAACAACATTAAAAATTTGAAAATGATTTATAAGGACAGTTTCTCCGACAAAGAAATATAGATTTGGTGTCCAGCTTCCATGAAAAGGGTTAAAATTAATAAAGCTTGCATGATCAACTTCGGATTCAAATGCTAACTTGATACTACAAATCTGTCAAAGTTCTATCCAAAGTTCCAAACCATCAATTACCTATCATACTAGCCGCTTACATTGCGATTTTGGGCTTTGATTGGTTCTGATGAGATTGGATAGTAAACAAACAGAGGCAAAGATAGAATTGCTGACCTAAATACTATGGAGCCTTGTGTGCAGATCTTATGTTCCACATTCCCACTTTGCCCAAAGGCATGTAAACTGCAATCCACGAATCGTGATACACCTACAAGTACATAGAATGAGTTCGAACTCTTTTAGCCTGAGACAAATTACAAATATCAATCACATTGGCTTAAAACTGCGATTCAGCAGATATTTGGTTGGAATTCAAATAATTCATTATACAAAGGTAGACGTTCAACACAATCCAAGATAAGCTTGAAAATTAGCTGCCATGACCGAAGTCTGGAGGTAATCACCACCACCACTGGGGTTGTCTGGAATGCTTCCGAGGGAGAATCAAGTGTATGGATACATTATCGAATGCCAATTTCCAATATACAAGTACAAGTGGCCCTCAAACCCCATTGAAGCAAAAAAAAAAAAAAAAAACTGTTTCTACAGGGGAATGAATCAAGTATATGGATACATTATCGAATTGGTCATAACCTCTAATATTGGGGATATTGATGGTTGACCTAAATGATACACTGGCTATAAGCTGGCATGACGACACATGTTCTAAAGGAACAAATAGAATGAAAGAACTGAATACATGCAAAAAAGTATATAGTTCCTCGACCTCTGATGGCATGTGTTTTGGACTAAAACCACATAAGAGCTTATATAAGCTTTCTACAGAAAGAAACATCCAGGTAAAATGTGGTGAACAACATACCTAGAACATTGACGACATAAATCTTTTCAAGCAAAAGCACTTTAATATCTTTCAAGATCTAGAAAACTGGTCCAGATGTATCCTAACTTTGACCTGCAATAAAAGGTTAAGATCCGAAAATTCAGTCAATAATGCATGTCGGCATGAAGCACAAAAAATGAGATTTGCTTGAAAGGCAGCATAAACGTTTGCCCAACCATATGCAATCTAAAAATTAGATCATGCTCCAGGAAGACCAAAGACAAGGAATTAGACAACTCAATAGATTTAGATTTAATACTGGCCTATTCGGATTTTTCTTAAGTATAGTGTTCTAATGCAAAGAGAAAGACATGCAAATCATAATGACGGGATGTCGTTCAAAGTGAACATAACAAACCGCACCTTTAACTTCCGAGCCAGCCGTCCTTATAGCAGTCGATCCTTTTCGAGATTCAACGGGAGAAAAACCTGTATACACAAATTGTTGAGAATAGTTGGGAGCTAAAAAATGCATCTAACATAATAACTAGAACAACACACACCTTTCAACTGCAAAGGTTTCATAAAAAAACTAGAACAACAAATGGAAACATCAAGATGGCCTCACCAAGGAATGCAAAATGCCAATTGGAGTAACCCCCAACCTATACCAAATATAAAGCAGATTAAGAAATAGCATTCAGTTTTTTGATACAAGGAAATTGATTAAGTTAGAAAAAACAATAAGAAGGTAAAATCCACAGATAGGCAGCAATCGACATAAAGCAGCTACTAACAGGGTCAACATCAAACAACAGGTGATACATTAACACGAATTCAATCTCAATGCATATGATAGCAGTGAAAGGTTGGATTTCATATGCATCAGGGCACAATAATTTACAAATGCATATGCTAGTAGTGAAAGGTTGGGTTCCATATGCATTAGGGCACAATAATTTACAAAACCTAAACAACCCAAACCCACTGACCTCTGACTGCATGTAATTAGCAACCCCTAAATACAAATCCATTCTCGCATTTCAATATGTCTTCTGTATCTTTCTTTCGCTTCTCAACGTCGATTTGCCGTGAGCTTACACTTCCGGCCTAGATCGAGAAGCATTAACTGGGGCTTTTGCTGTAAGAAAGAACCAAGAAGAAAGATAGAGGAACGAGATCGAAAATAAGAAGACAGAAAAACCAAATCAGTAGTATTGGAAGGGAAAACTCGGTTTATCTTTGAGACGGAGTATGGTGTTTGGGTCACGGCTTGATAGAGGAGAGAATTTCATAGCCATCAGGAAAACCCCAAATCAAAACCACTTTCAGAATGATCAAAAGGTTCCTTACCTTCAGTTTCTAGGGTTTGATGCTCAACCGTCTGGATCTTCAACGCCGACAACGATTGGGTGGACCAGGATAGAGACGAACTTGGGCTTGCGCTGCACTAGTTCGGCTAGTTTTACTCCTGTCAAGTTTCTGTAGAGCGGAGATTCCATTGCCTCGAGAAGTTTTCCGATCGCGATTGAGAAAGATTGGATGAGAAATTGTTAGGATTTGGGTTTTCATCACTAGCGTTTGAGTGTGTTTGTGGTATCTGAGAGAAACGATGGCCAGAGAAAGGAAGCTAGGGTTGGATTTGGAGGCGGCGCTATGAGGAACTGGGGGGAAATATTTCTACACCTCTCTAAACCTAAAACGTATCTCAAATATTTTAAGGGGGAATCGGGGAAAATAGTTAGCGTTTGTTGTCTTTCTCCGGCACACGAGGAAAAAAACACTATACACGGGGATTTTTTACAAACGCTGGGATGTTTCTCCCGGGAATGCCCAAATTTGTTGTAGTGACGACTGAGAACTAAGAGTATCTCCACTCTTGGACCAAATTTTTACTCAAATTTGAGTAAAAATTTGGTCAAAAACTTGATTTGATAACACCCCTTCCAATGGAAAACCACATTTTAAACCAAATTCTAGTTAAAATTTTGTCAAAAACTGTTTTTTTGTTCATTTTGGCCCCAAAACTTTCCCGCCATTTTGTCAAAAACAGTTTTTTTTTCGTTTTTTTTTCATTTTGTCAATTCCTTTTCATCCGTTGCCCTCTGCAAATTTTGGTGTTGAGCCGTTGCCTATTTGGAACAAATAAAACCGTTTGAATATTTGGTGAAAGATTTGGTGTTGATCAAATTTGGTGAAAAATTTGAGCAAATTTGGTGTTGAGCAAATTTGGTGATGGATTTGGTGAAGGGGTGGAGTGGGATTTTTGGTCATTTTTACTCAAATTTAAATTTGGTGAAGGATTTGCTCCAAGAGTGGAGATGCTCTAAGAGAAGTCATAGACCCCACCCTATTGGAATAAATGTATTTATTAAGGGAGAGTTTGATGTATCTAGACTTATTATTACTTTTAACTTTATTATTTGTAATAACAATAACGCTCCCAAAATTAAGGGCGATACAAGTTGAATGTGACTGAAGGCAACCCAGTTTTTCAAAAGATTTTAGCACCCAGTTGCTAAAATCACCATATTTCAAATCAAAAAATAAAGTGGTTTCATGTATCGTTTTTCGATTTTTTTTGCACCAAATTAAAGTACTTGAGGAGTTCTTTAATTTGGTGCGAAAAAAATTGAAAAACGACACATGGAACCACTTCATTTTTTGATTTGAAATATGGTGATTTTAGCAACTGGGTGCTAAAATCTTTTGGAAAACTGGGCCGTGAGAAACAATTGGGTTTCTCTATTCTTGCTGTACATTAGAGTCTAGAGACCTACACTCGTTGAGTACATTGGAAATTAAAAACGTCGTGAAGCCCAATGTCTTCCGTAATATTTACTGCTTAGCTGGAGGTAAGATTGTCGAGTAATTTTTAAATTGCAATTTGGCATCATTCATTACTTAAATTTGTATTGATTGACGTTTCGTTTACTCAATTGACCATTATTTAGGTGTGTTTTGGCCTAAAAAGTTGGCTGACTTATTTTTTCGTATTTATTTGATTGTTTTTGCATTTTTTAGTTTTGCATCAATTTTTTGTGTATTATTGGTTCATCTCGGCGAGAGAAATCAAAAAAGTATAAAATTATGACTGATGCTTAATTTTTTTGAATAAAGACAAAAATAAGCCAAAAAGTCAGCTTTTTACACTTTTTTCGATTTTATACAAAAAATTGAAACTTCTAGTCATAATTTTTTACCTTTTTGGATTTCTCTCGCCGAAACGAACCAATAATACTCAAAAAATCGATGTAAAACTAACAAATGCAAAAAAAAATTAAATAAAGACAAAACAAAAAGTTAAGTTGGTTTTTTTAGCCAAACCTCACCTTAATTGATATGCTCAATAAAAGTAACTTAAGAATTTTCGTTGGTGGCTTAGTTTATATAATTCGTCGAGTTCATTGGGAGCATATGCAAGTTGGAGCCCCAATGAATTATAACTACGATTATTTATGGAGGTTTTTTGTGAACGAAAATATTTATGCAGATTTAATACCAAATCTTTGTTTAAAAATATCCTTTTAAAATTTGCTAAAGAATGCTGAAAATGACAAAATTTATAGTTCAATAAAGACTTGTACCACGTGCCGATAAAAGATTCGTATAAAATAAAATTTTGTTATTAATAAAAATTGTTTCGGTATTATCTATTTGCTTCACTAAAAAGTCGTGGGCTGACTTATGAGAAATCATGCGTTGTAAATTTGAAGGGTGATTCTATCCGCAACCCACTATTTACTCCGTGTAACCCATTTTCTTCATTTTCTTCATGCAACCCATCATTTACTCCATACAACCCACAAAATGACCCTAAACTACCCAAAATACCCTTAACCATAAAAAACCCTAAATCTACCCCCCCCCCCCCCCACCCAAGACACCGATCGGCCACTCTCTCTGGTTCTCTCCACCTTCTGCCATTGGCACCACCTATCGGCCACCGCCATTGCCACCACCGACCTCCACCGCCATTGCCACTGCCGACCTCCACTGCTCATCTCTCCATTCTCTCGTCTCTCTCCACCTTCTGCCACCGTGACCGCCATAGCCACCGCCACCGTCGATCCACCACCGTTGAAACAGTCCGGTAAGTTCTCCTCTCGTCTCTCTCTCTCTCCCTGGTCCGCTACTCTCTCTCTCTCTTACGTATTCGTATATATGTGTATATATAGGTGTTTTTTGCACTCTCTCTCTCTTTCAACATTGTCTTGTCGAAACGTGTAATTTGTCGAATTTTCCTTGTATCTGTTTCGGAATGAAAATGTTGATATAATATGTAGAATTCGATATTATGATGTTGAACAAAGTGAATTAAGTCGACAATTTATTACTGTTCTTTTTCTGGCATAATCTACGTTAAGTAAAACGTTTCAACATAGATATGTTGAAAATGTTAACATATGTCGGGGTATGAATGTTGACATAAAAACGCAGTTTTCCAGAAATGTTCTTCGTGTTCGAATCGAAATGCATACCTCTTCACGACAGTTTGGCTCCACCAAAGGAACATTGTTCATCACAGAAACTTGGCTTTCCACCATTGTATTGTCTACCAACAAATTTGATTGCATTTCTATTGTTTCTTCTTCAATTGAATATAAATCTTCAAATAGATCCATGGAAGGAGAAGAACCCACCATTGATTGCTTGTCTAGTCCTTCATTCTCCATTGACAGTGACAAGAAGATGTTAACAGCTGGAAAAGGGGTGCCGGTGTGGGTGGCGGTGGCGGTGGCCAGTGGCGGTGGAGGAGGAGCGGGGAGGCGGGGCGGGATGTGTTCAAATTTGTCTGACAGTGAAAGTGAAGAAGAAGAAGAAGACTTTGTCAGTACAAGGGGTTATTTATGTAGGGTCATTTTCGTCTTTGCACATTAATGAAAATTGGGAGAGTTTTTTGTGGGTTACACGGAGTAAATAGTGAGTTGCGGATAGCCTCACCCCAATTTGAAAGAGTGGACCAAGGTCACATATCCATACCTATATACGGAGTACTAAGGAAACTCGACGGTACTGTTTTCGTTCGTTTTTTTTTCCCGAGTTTGCCCTTCTCTTTATGCCCACTTGTCCCGGTCATGCACTTGTCATCTCGTGGCCTGTAACAGTATCTGCTGTCTGCCATTTGCATTTTCGCGTATTTTCCGGTTTGGACCTGTGGCTCTTTGAGTCTTTGTCGGTTAAATACAAATGAAAGTGGTGTGGACCAAAAAAGCCACATAGGAGAACATCTCTTCCACGCCTCTTTCACTTCAGCTATCATCAGAATTTCATCCTCACATTAACGTTTTCGTTTCTCCTCTCTCTCTCTCTCTCTCTCTCTTTCCGTCGTAGATCATCGACCTCTCTCTCTCTCATGCTTCGTCGTGACTCATCGACCTCTCACTGTCTCCGGTAATTATTCCGAATTCTGATGTCCTTTTTTTTGTGATTCTTGTGCTTCGACTCCATTGATGCGGCGGAAAATTGTTTTGATTGCAGCGACAATTGCGGTTGGAATCTTGATGATTGGGTTCCATACAACTGGGTCTTCTTAATTTTGTTTATCTGTTATTTTTTTCTATTTTGTGCTCTTGGGTTTTGTTTATGTTTCCAATTTCTGTGTTGTCGAGTTGATTTTGCGGGTTGTCGATCGATTATAGTTTAGATTCTTCATTCGTAATTATATTCTGTTTCAGGCTTCACTATTGCTACTTTTTGCCCTTTTACAGGTACATAGCAGATCATAAGTTTTGAAATCTATGGTAATTTAAACTTTTTTGTTTATCTCTTGTTTTGTTCTTCTGTTCTGGAATTAAAAGTCGAATCTGGAGTTGTTTTTAAGCTGTACCCTTACAGTTCCTGATACTACAAGATCAGATTCATCATCGAGGTTCGTTTTTGTTTCATCTTTGTATTTCATCAGTTAGTTCGTCTTTGTTCACCGAGGGAGCTCTTTCGTTCTCACCACCAAATCTCGCCAAAAAGGGGAATTTATGACATTGCATCTGTATCAGATTTCATGTGAATTATATTTGCATAGCATCTTCTCAAATTATGCGCGACAATGGTTGATGTTTTAGTTTGAAATGAACGGACCCATAATGCCATGACCATAGAATTTCTCCTTGTCTACCAATTTTACACGAAAATGGTAAGTTTATTAATAGCAACAGAGTAGAGAGCACATAAGGGGATCTGAAAGTGAGTTTTATCGGTGACGAAGAAACAAACAGAAGTTCGGAGAATTCAAGAAACAAATGTGTATCGCATTCCCTGTGGTGAGATTTTTTGGGGGTTCAAATCATAGGGAAACAGACTGGGCGGAGATATTTTTTCCGAGGGAGAAATGGCGAAGATGGCATGGTGGGATTTTCTTTAGGTTCCCTTTGCATTCCTTTCTTTGATTGTACTTGTCAGGGCTCTCAAACTCTCATTAATGTTAGTTCTTGTTTTGATATGTTATTTTGTCACCGTCTTGAATTTATGGGTATTATTTCACCGAAGGTCGTCAAGACCCTCTATTCCTAAAGTTTGTGTCTGGTATGAGAGAGAGAGAGAGAGAGAGAGAGAGAGAGAGAGAGTTCAATACCCAAATAATTGATTCCTTAACCCTTATTGTTGTGTTCTATGATTTGCAGAACTAATTAAACTTCTTGGGAAGTGGTCTTTCATACATGAGAATCTCTTCCTGTCCCATCCTGCGAATGGGTATTTTGTTCATATATACTAGCTTTGTTTCTTATTTTGGTCATTTTTATGTAATTATGGGGATAGAACTACGATTCCTATTGTCAGTATTCTCAGTCCAGCCATATTCGTGTTTAATCCCAGATGTTGTATTGACTACTTTTTCTCTCTTTAGTGCATAGGAGATGGTAGTGCCTTTTTGTCACTGCCATAAGTCCTCTTCGCTCCCACAAGTCATCTTTCTCTCTCTTTCGTGCACAAAAGATTGTTGAGCCTTTCTGAAATCTGATCATCCGTTGGTGTTCTACGTGCAGTTCTGCAAAAACCATTGATGGACTCTCGATTTATTTGGACTCTCCAAAACTACCTGATACTTAAAAGTTAGTGTTTTGTTGATCTTCCATTCTTGAATTTGTTTGAGATGGTGATAGTCAGGCAATTTTTGCTCTTTTTGGTGCGTGCTTGTATTGATAAAGGTGGTCATCTTCTCCAATTCAAGTGTAATCAAGTTAATGATAAACTTCCTTTTATTTACTCAAATGTACTTATTTTGTTAAGATCAAATATAAACAAAGCTGGCAAAAGAAGTCTGGATCTGGGTATCTAAAGCAAAGTTTGTCAATATTGGATTTGTATTATTTTGTCTCCGAGAGAGAGAGAATGCAATCTTGGAGCCAGGCATTGGTAAATTTTTATCTTACCCAGCTAGGTTAGGTTGGATACATTACGCTAGAGAGGGAGATGTATGAATGTGCAATCTTGGAGCTAGGCATCGATAAATTGTTACTCCCTCCGTCCCTTTTTAAGTGTTTAACTTTCTATTTTGGGCTGTCCCTAAATAAGTGTGTAGTTTGAAAAGTTAATAGGTAAAAGTTTGTACCATTATCATTTTGCCCTTTTGAAAAGTTAGTGGGTAAAGCGTTAATAGGTAAAAGTGGAGGATAATTTTGGAAAGTAGAGGTAAAAATTGATGTGAAAAGTGTAAAGTGGAAGAAAAAGTTGATGTGAAAGGTGTAATGATGATGTTTCTTTAATAAGTTGGATTCACGAAGTAACACATTTAAAAAGGGACGGAGGGAGTATCTCACCCAACTATAACTTGGATACATCACATTGTTGCACGTTGAAATTGTCTTATTTGGCCTTTATTTCTTTCTAATTGTGCATAGAGAAGCTAATTCAAACATTGGCTTTGAAAACTTACATTGCACAAAGCTTGATGATGTTAGTCATTGTGTCCCGTAACATCCTGGAACTGTAAGAAATCGAAACATTAGTTGATATGTCCTGGACCACTAATCACTCTTCATATCGACCAAATCATCTTTGTGGCTATTCTTATTTTTGTTCATTTTATAAGTTGTATTTTAGTTTATCTGGAAATGCAAATTTGTGGTTTCCACTCTATCTAATCTTGCGTTTATAACTCTTTAATTATAAAGATGGAGGGCAAAATGAGAGTTGAATCTTGGCCTCATCGCGAGTCAAAAGGTGAAGAATAAAGAATCGTTACGAGGGAATCAAGTGCTATATAGTTCATGAAGTCCATGCTAAAATTTCCAATGATTCAGCAAATGAGGGGGGCTAGACTTCTTTTGACAAGCTCAAAGAACAAGTAGTTGCTTTTATTCGCATTCTGAAGAAGAAAGATTATGAGACTTGCCTAATCAGAATTACATTTGAGAATTTTTTTATTTTTTTTTTGGAATCAAATTATTTAATGTGATAAGATTGTGGAGGATGAGATCGAAAAGGATTTTTGTCGAGCTGAGAAAAATACTGGTCACAACATTCAATGGGTTAACTTTGTAATGTTTAGGCCTAGGGGAAGCTTTGGATGACGTACGTATGCAGTTGGATACTCTTTGTAATGAAGTGGTGATACCTTTAAATTCTGAAATTGGATATTTGCTCTGTTACGATGGGCAATTATGTATTAGCTCTTGTTAAGTTGGACGGATGCAAGTGTGTGAAGTTGTTTTTAGGAAAGTATGATGAACTCTGAAACTTGCATTTTTCATTTCCATTAAAAGTACAAATGCACACTACTTGAGTTAAAGATCTATAAATACACACTACTTAATCTATAATCGTACTTAAAACCAATAAGTAATTAACGGGCACAAGACCCCGTGCGTGCACGGGGGAGCTTACTAGTACAAAAAGAAATGACACACAATTAGTATTTTGTTTTGACAATTTTGCTTGTAGCAACTTGACCTATTGTTTTTTATGTCTAAAAATCTATAGAAAACCTGCACTACAGGAATACGCATGTTTCATCTCTGTCTATCCTAAAAAGGGAAATGCTAATTGAAGCCCTTAGGGCTCAAGGTAAGTGGGACCCAAATGGAATAGAAAAATGCAAGAAAAATGCCTGTCTGATAACCTTGATAAGTGGGACCCAAATGGAATAGAAAAAATGCAAGAAAAATGCCTTTGTCTGATAACCTTTTTCTATGTTGTCTGGGATGGCGGGAAGTCTCCCCCCAATTCCCCCCAATTTGTACTTTACCTTTTCACGTATCCAAAAAATTACTTTACCATTTCCAAAGCTACTTTCCCACTTTCAAACACCATTTCACCCGCATATCATCAGGAAGAAAAGACGAAGAACAACGACTGAAGTAGTGAACAGGTATGGCCTTGATTATTGCTATTTTTTTTTTCCGATTGGCAATTGATTTTTGCCATAATGGTCTCTTCCCCTTAAATGTATCTCTGACCTTTTCCATTGGATTTTAATTCCTTAAATTTCGTGATGTTTCAATCCAAATTTGGATTGAAACTAATTTTTTAGAATAAAAAGATATGGCTCATTCATTTGATATGTGTGCTTATCCAGTCGAATAAAAAGATAGTAGCAATTACCAAATCCAATTTTCGGTTGATAATGTTGTATATTGCATTTGTTTTTTTGTGACATTAGGTCTTTAATTGTAGGTCAATGAATGAGCCATTATTTAACATCGACTTAAACCAGCTTCCGCTTGATCAAGAAACGGTGATAGAACTTGATGAGTACCCAAAAGAAATTGGAGGTTCAAGGCATTGTCATGAATATATTGAGCTCAATGAATTTGGGAAAAAGAAAGATGATCTAGTAGAAAAGAAGATTGAGCCTTTCATTGGTCGATGTTTTCTTAGTGAAGAAGAAGCTTTCGTTTGCTATAAGAAATATGCGTGTGCAAATGGATTTTCAATTAAGAAATATCGCACCGACAAGAAAAAAGGAGAAGTAAAAAGGCGTGATTATTGTTGTCAATATGAAGGAAAAGCGCCTTTAAAACTTTTTGATCCATCAAAGGAGCAAAGAAATAGGATATCCGTGAAATGTGGATGCAAAGCTCGGATGCGTATTACTTTAAGAAAATCTTTTGATATTTTCCCTCAAGAATGGCAAGTCACTCAATTTGTGAAAGAGCACAATCATGAGTTGTTGACTCCATTGGAGGTTCGGTTTCTTCCGGCAAATAGGATAATCGTTAAGGAGGATGAAGATCGTATTCTTTTATTAAAAGAAGGTGGTCTTTCAGTTAAACAGATAATGCGCATTATGGAACTTGAAAAGGGTATCCATCACGGTTATCTTCCATTTTTGGAGAAAGATGTTCGAAACCTTTTTACTAGAGTTAGAAAGGAGCATGGTACCCATGATGCAGTGGATCTTTTACAGCATTGTAAAATTGCAAAAGAAGAGAATGTCAAGTTTCAATATGCTTTTACGGTTGATGAGGAAAAAAAGTTAGAGCATATTTTTTGGTCTCCAGCCCACTGTTTTGACTGGTACCAAAAATATGGAGATGTTGTTGTGTTTGATACTACTTATAAAGTTAACACATATCAAATGCCATGCGGAATTTTCGTGGGAATCGATAATCATGGGAAGACAATACTATTTGGGTGTGCTCTGCTTCGAAATGAGAAAACAAGTTCTTTTCGATGGTTGATGAAGGTAATTGCTACTACTTGGATCTCTTTATCTATTGTAATACGTATTTTTTTTTCATACAATTCTCCAATTTTTTTAATTACTCAATTATTTCATGTAGACTTTTGTATCTTTAATGAAGAAGCATCCCAAGACCATCCTAACCGATCAAGACCCATGGATGACTGAAGCAATTGCCGATGAACTTCCAACCACAAAACATAGTTTTTGCATATGGCACATTACTAGCAAGTTTAGCGGTTGGTTTACGGCTATTCTTCGAGACCAATATCAAAGTTGGTGTGCTAATTTTTACAAGTTATATCACGTACACACGCCCGAGGAGTTTGAGCATGAGTGGCCTCACATGGTTGCAAAGTACCATTTGCATGACAACAAGCATGTCGTTGGGTTGTATGAAATTAAGTATTTTTGGGTGCCGGCTTACCTTCATAATTATTTTTTTGGAGGAATGACAACCACAGGAAGATCATAGAGTATAAATGCGTACATAAAGCGATTCATCAACTCTCATACAAATTTGGAAAAATTTATTAGGCAGGTTAGTAACATTAAATTCTTGAACTTCTTTTCAATTTCCGTGATACGTCAATACATGATTATACTTTATTGTTTAGGTGGATCTTGCTATTGAAAATATTCAACAACGGCAATTGCATAACACAATGTTGCAAAAGTATAGAGGTTCTGCCTTAAGAACAATGTCACCGTTGGAAGAGCAAGCTTGTGGTGTTCTTACACCTTTTTGTTTTGAGAAGTTTCAAGAGGAATTTGGAAGAGCAACTTTATAGTCATTAGTACATGAGAGCGGTTGTGAATTTGTGGTCAAGTACCACGAAAATACAATGAGCAAAACTCACAAAGTGTATTGGGATGGTGAGACGACTACATGTAGTTGTAAGCATTTTGAATTTTGGGGGATCCTTTGTCGTCACATACTAAGTGTCTTTCTTCATAAGGATTGCTATAAAATTCCATCTATCTATTTACCTTCACGTTGGTGTCGTGAACAATCCCAAAGTGAGGAAGTAGCACAATCCCAAAGTGAGGAAGTAGCACAAAGTGTGGAAGGATCACCAAGGTTGGATGGGGAAATTTTAGTGGATAAAGCGATCGGCGACATTCAATGTCCTCCAATTTCAATAACCAAAGGGCGTCCCAAGACGAAACGATTGAAAGGTGGAAAAGAAGCAGGAAAAGTGACTAGGAGTTGTGGATGGTGTAGAAAGGTTGGCCATAATATCACCACATGCCCGGAAAAGGAAAATGTTGAACATGGCATTGCTTCACAAAGGAAGAAAAAGAAGATATCCTCAAGTGATATGGGCTTGAATCCTGTGTTCTCTTTGAAGTTTTAGGTAACCACAATATAAATTTCACGTTTTAGGTTTTATTGGTGAGTTGAATGTTCTTATTATTTAACCTTTTAATTTATTACAGTGGAAAACTAGAAAAGTTGGTGGACTTCTTTTGCCTTTTGCTCTTGCTCTTGGAGCAAGCATCTTTCAAGCTTAGATCAAAGCTTAAAGCTACTGGTGGAGTTATCTACAACAATGATGGAGTACTATGAAGGTGAATTATCAACCAATTTACTTGCAACTTTTGCAATTTCTTCAGCCGAAAGAGGAAAGAGATTTTTGATGGTTGTCTAATTCATTCCCCTTTTATTTGTCAATTGTTGTAATACATGTAATTGGCTTGTGCAAAGTTGTGATGTAAATTATGGGGGAAAAAAACAGTGCTGTAAATGGAATTAAAGTTCTAATCCTATATTTTGGGCATTTTCAATGCAATATGTATTTAAAATTATGAGTGTTCTTTTTCCCTAATTACATGATATTGCTACCGCTTGAATCACGTGGGATTGTAATTGCTACTACTTTTCCTCTCAAAGGAGAAGCCCAATGGAAGGCTCACCCAAAAAATGGGCCTCTCTTCATTTACTACCTCAGGGCGGTGTGCATTTGGGGTGCACATGTGGTGTACCCATAGTGTTGTTTTTAATTACGTGTGATTTTAATTGCTGCTACTTGAATCCCATGCTTTGCTTCGAAAAATCCAAATTCTTCGTAAAAATCGTAACTTCCTGATGATATGTTGGTGAAATGGTAAGAAAAATGGGAAATCGGTTTTTGAAATGGTAAGGCAGCTTTTTGGGATATGTGAAAAGGCAAAAGACAAATGGGGAGAGATTTCCCGCTATCCAAGACGACATTGATAGGTTATCAGACAAATGCATTTTTCTATTGCATTTGGGACCCACTTATCTTGAGCCCTAAGGGCTTCAATTAGCAGGATCCAAAAATCATAAATAAAATATGCACTGTCTCTAATAAATAATAAATTATCCAGAATAGTTATCGGAGTTATCTCACTAGTGTTAGTCCAATAAAAATATCTTTCCTAAAAGTTGAACTGTCCGGATAAGATACGGGAGAGAAGCCAAGCCCAATAACGTTTTTTTTTTTTTTTGTGAATAAATTAACTTGAAATAGAAAAAAGTCATGTGAGCAATTTTTAATAATTAGTTAATTACTCCAATAAACACAACAAATGGGCATCTTTTACCGCTGAGCTTGGAAAATCTGACACCCCCCAATTCCAAAACATATATCTCCACCACCACCTAGTAGAACTGTGGAAGCGGTGCGCCTTAACCGTATGCTTCTCGTGAGATTTTTAACCCTCAGATTTCCATCTCTCTCCTTCACAGAGCATGGCCAAAAGTGATTCTATTGGAGAGATTGAAGAGATCGTGGCAAGTAGTGCGAACAACCACCAAAATGCAGCTTCCAGCAGTGCAACCAACAACGAAAATGATCAGCATGAGGAAGCTCCTTCCCCCTCTTTCGAAACCATGGCCAATAGTGATTCTATTGAAGTGATTATTGAAGAGAGCACGGCAAGTAGTGCGAACAACCACCAAAATGCAGCTTCTAGCAGTGCAACCAACAACGAAAATGATCAGCATGAGGAAGCTCCTCCCCCCTCTTTCGAAACCATGGCCAATAGTGATTCTATTGACATCCGTACTGATCTCCGCCTCGTGAATTTAGCTTGGAAGAAGTACACGGCCCATATGGATGTGAAAATCTACGTGGCCGGTAAGGGATTCAAGAGGCTACTAAACTTAGGGTGCATTGAAGAAGGCTTTGGCGAACTCCATAATGCCATCAAGAACCTGGAGTTGGAGGTGCAGAAGCTCCAAATGATCGGTAGTGAACCCGATCTCCTGGATTCGGCCTTTGCAGAGGTGCAGAAGTTCATGAAAAGTACGAGAGAGAAAATCAACCAGGCCCTTGCCAAATCCAAAGACAAGTGCTCAATACGATCCTTAGTACTAAACTTCAAGGCCAAACAAGTTGAGAACCACCGCCAAGATGAAGCTTCCTCTTCTGAAAAGATCACTAATGATCTCCGCCGCTTGAATTCGGCCTGGAAGAAGTACACGGACGATATAAATGCGAAAATCTCCAAGGCCAGTAAGGAATTCAAGAGGCTACAAAGGAAGTACCCGGACCATATGAATGCTCAAATCAACATGGCCAGTGAGGAATTCAAGAAAACAGGCTTTGAGAAACTCCAGAAGGACATCGAGAACCTGAAGTCGCAGGTTAAAGTGTGGCAGATCCCTCTGACCTCCAACGAAGATGACCACGACGGTGGAGCTCTTTCCCAATTGATTGGTTGTGAACTCAATCTCTTGGTTTCGGCCTTTGACAAGGAGCAGAAGTTCAAGGAAACAGACTTTGACAAATTCCAGAAGGCCATCGTGAACCTGAAGTCGCAGGTCAAAGAGATGCAGATTCCTTTGACCTCCAACGAAGACGACCACGACGGTGGAGGTCTTTCCCAATTGATCGGAAGTGAACTCGATCTCTTGGCTTCGGCCTTTGATGAGGTGCGGAAGTTCAAGGAAACAGACTTTGACAAATTCCAGAAGGCCATCGAGAACCTGAAATCGCAGGTCAAACAGGTCAAAGAGTTGCAGATCCGTTTGACCTCCAACGAAGACGGCCACGACGGTGGAGCGCTTTCCCAAATGTTCGGTAGTGATCTGGATCTCTTGGTTTCGGCCTTTGAGGGACAGAAGTTCATGGAAAGTACGGCAGCGGAAATCAACCAGGCCCGTGTGAAATCCAACGAGCTACAGAAGGCCAACTTTGAAAAACATCAAAAGGGTGAATCTTCCAAACTACGAAAGGACATCGGGAAGCTTAGAGCCCTGCTCCGCTCCTATTTTGAAATCCGCTCAACTGATTCCGACCAACATCATTCCGAGTGGCCTGATATAAATGGGGTCGGGGAAGGAAGGATGCACTTCTTCTTCAAGGAGAATGAGCCAATTACAGACAGGGTCGACGTTGATAAAATGATGAAAAAGTTCAATGAACTCACCGAGCCTGAACTTTGTTGTTTGTTATGTTTCTTCAAGTTCCCACCAGAGGCATTTATAAGGAGGACGACGATGATTTACCTGTGGATAGGTATTTTCCGGCAGCTGCAGGAAGAACATCAGTCAAAAGAGGAAAAAGAACTTTCCCTGGAAGAGGATGCTGGCAAAAAGTTCTTTGATAAGCTAATTACAAAAGGCTTCATCGAGCGTTGCTCCGTGGAGCCAAACAGGTGCAAGATGAGCCTTTCTACTCGATCTTCTTTATACGAAACAGCTGTCCTCAAAGGATTTACGTCAAATAGTACTCATGATCTAGATCGAGAATCTGTTCGAGGCAAACTAATTGGACACTCATGTCTAATCAATGTTGGTCAGGCCATTATTAACTGCAAGCCTGAAATATTTGAGAATATGAAGCATATTCAGGATATGAAGCATATTCAAAGTCTTTATCTCGGAAAGTGGCAGACATCGGCTAGGCATCACGTTGAACTAGCAAACACAAAAATTCTCCATGGAATGAGTAAGCTGAACAACTTAACTTTTCTTAGCCTTCAAGGAATTTCCTTGATTACAGAGCTTCCTAAATTCATTTTAGAACTCAATGATTTGAAGATCTTAGATCTCAAAGCTTGTCACAATCTTTTGGAGATTCCAGACGAGATCAGTTCGCTCAAGAAATTGACACACTTGGACATGTCCGAGTGTTACTTTGTAGAACACATGCCTAAGAGTCTTGCTCAACTATCAAAACTTGAAGTCCTTAAGGGATTCTTCATTGGAGATTCCAAGAACAACAAACAGTTTTGTACTCTTTCCGATTTGTCAAAATTGTCAAAGTTGAGAAAACTTAACATCTACACGAGTGAGGAAAAGTTTCCTACAACGTCGGACCTTAAGGCATTACAAGCATTTCAAGGCCTGCTAAAGTTGACAATTTCATGGGGAGGATGCCCTTCACTCGGAGAAACTGGCGTCACTGTAGCCTCAGCTTCTCAAGAAGAAGGTGGAGAGACTCTTCATCCTAGACTACAAAAACTAGATCTTCAAGGTTTCCCGATGAGGAGGAGTCTACCTTGTTGGCTACGGTCTTCGAATTTGAAGGAACTAAGGAAACTCTATATTAGAGGAGGGAACTTACGTGATTTGGGGCACTTAAGTGAAAACCAAGGGGAGCACTGGAATGTTGAGATGTTGCGTCTTAAGTACTTGGATGCATTAGAGATAGATTGGAGAAAATTGATGACATTATTTCCGAAATTAATATACTTGCAGCAAAAAGAATGCTCCAAGCTTAACTTCCAGGGTGATGAGAGAAGCGAGTGGTCCGAGTGGAAAGGCGAGGAGAGTAGTGTGTGGATGCACAAGAAGGCCATTGATACTCGGTTGTGGATGCCGAAATTCTTCGGAAGTGATGTCATCAGCATCAACTTGAGTTCTTTGTTGGGCTATGCTCCAAAGATATCTCAGCATAATCTAACACATCGAGTAGATTAGAAACAGCTTTAGTTCATTGATAGCTATAAATATGTACTCATCATTGTTTTCTTATCCCGTGACAATGAGCAGTATTTTCTCTTCTTAGATAAACTATATGTAGGTGTTTTCGTGTGTTATGTTTTCTGTTTTCAGAAACAGTGCATCAGGAAATCGTGGTAAGCATCTGAATTAGTTAAGAGATGAATTGGACATGTTGATTGGAATTCTTTTGCTCCAATGCTTTCGAGATAATACACACAAACAAACTCAATACTTTATTAGATCACAATACTAAATTTCAGCATCATTCTCTTCCTCTCTCACACTTCTTCTCTCCTTTCTCAAACAACTAATTCCTTCTCTCGCACTCTCCGTATCTCTCAATCTCACTATGTATTCTCTCTTTTGCACCTTCCAGTTAAGACTTTAATAGTTACCCAATTTGGATGTTTTTTCGACCATGGGCCATAAAACTGGTCTCGCAAATATGTTCAAACAGAGAGAGAGAGAGAGAGAGAGAGAGAGATTTAGTTCAATCAGTTGGGAAAGTAGCATAATCGAACGATTCTCAGTTCTAGCTCACAGATTTCACCAATCATCCATGAAGAAAAATTCCTCTAGTTGGGTCTCATTCAACATCTATAAAAAAATCGATCGTTAGTGACAACGATTGTGTCACTAGGTTGTCACTGAAAGTGTGTTGCTATAGGGTATTCAGTCACTAATTCTGTAATTAGTGACAGCTTAAGTACGAAAAGCTGTCACAACATTTTAGTGACACTTTGTTGTCACTAAAACTCAATTTTTTTTTGTAGCAATGCTAAGTTTCTGACCCGTTTCGTCACTTGGTACTGCGCCAACTGAAGGTGACATGTGCTCATCTTCCACAATGGCAGTAGAAGAGACTTGTGAATGGTATTGAAATTCTGAGTAATGATACTGTTGGAAATGTTGAAGCTATATTTAGCAGTTTCTGGCTCTTTGGGAACATGTAAATATCCTGTCGCACGCTAAGTGGATTACATCTTCCTTTGAACTCGGGAGTTATAAGTTGGTAGTATTATTCGGTAATGAGTCCTGTGTAAGCTGCTGTTAGTCCAAAAAATAGCTAGTCTTGTAAGAAATGTTTGCGCTCTACTTAGTGAACTTTGGTAAAAAGACTTTCTCTCAGTTTTGTGATTGTCTCCTATACGGTGCTGAATGCATTGATTCTACATCTTAGTTATATAGCTACATTGTGGTTCTCCTCTGAGTTACATACATGATACACGGTTTCCAATGGCTTCTTCTGCAATGTGTTCCAGTCAGAATAAATTTAGAAGACGCAATGATATCTGATTTTACGGATCAGTGTTGCAGATAACATAGCTCCATTATTTAGTTGTATAATGAAGGCAAACGAAATCTTCCTATTAATAATCATAGCTGTGCACATTTCCTGGGTAACTTTATTTAATAAAACTGCTTCTCTAATTCGAAATTTCAAAGATATAGTATATAACCTATGCAAAATTTATCCTCCATCAATAGTTTGTTCAGGAAGTTAGGGCGAATTCTAGATGCTGGGGACACGAGAATGTGTTGGATCAAAGGGCAAAACTTCTCGTTCCTTTTATTCAATTGAAACATCATTTGATAGTGAAGGTGATGGTGATGCTTTCTCTGTTAGGCACGTGAGAAGGAGAATGTACTCTAATTTCTAATTAAGTTTGTGTTTTGGGCTTCAATCAACAGTTTGCTTCGGTATTTCTAAGCGAGTTTGATTCTGATCGTAAACTTGTTTGTTGATCTTCGTAAAATTTTTCGTGAGTTCTATCATAAATAGCTACACCTAAAACTATAGTTGTAAAAGTATATGTGAACTTGTATGTAATGACAAGGGAGATGATTTTAGCACTCCAAATTTTGATAACCACACTTTAATTTTTGTCTTTTTGCGTTCATGCTTTGTGTGTTTTCAACCGTAAAAGACAAATATTGAAATGTGGTTATCAAAGTGGAGTGTCAAAATTAATTCCCTAAGGATAAGTGTGAATGAAATCTTTGTTTGTTATGATATGGCACTGAATACCTAAAGCAACTGAACTTGACTTCTGTACGTATCTCTAGCTACTTTCTTTTACTAATGTGCCTACGTAGGCAATGAGAAGAAGGTTTAGATTTTAGATTAACAAAGTCCATAGAAGAAGTAAAAACGTATGGGTATATCATTTGGTGTACATCAAATGTACATTACATTGTGTGTAACCCCTCTTGAGATTCTACACAAGTGATCAAAGCCACTTAATTTATTTAAAATGTTTTTTTAAGGATTCCCGTAAAAAATAAGCTCGATCGAATATCGGTAGAGGCTTGATCAATTCTATGCTCAATTTTCTGACAGGAAATTGAGCGAAGAATCGATCAAGTTTTTACCAATATCCGATTGAGCTAACTTTTTATAGAGATCCTTAAAAACATATTTTGAATAAGTTGAGCAGTTTCGATCATTTGTGTGAAATTCCAAAAGAGATTCCAAACAATACAGTGTGCATTTAATATGCAATAAATAGTGTACCTGTTTACATATAAAATTAACAAATTCAGTAATCAATTGACACATAATTATGAATGCCAAACATTGGCAGATGTATGTTAATGAAAAGCACTGGATCAATGGAATAAAATTGAATCAATACGATGTTGTAGTAGTTCTCAGTTTAAAAAACAGTTATTGGCAGTTACGAGCCAGAGGACGAGTAAGGAATTGACTTCGAAGCCATATTTCTAACTGACGTTTGCATGGATCACACGTGTAAACGACTAAACGTACAGAACACGATGGTTGACAGTAGGGACACGTGGAACACGTCATGCAAGACAGTTATTTCCCTCAACTAAATCATTTTTTAGTTGTTTAAGTAATCGTTCAGATTCAAATTAAAACTTCTGCAGGAAGATCAACGAAATTCAAGTTTAGACGTGGCTGGAGGGAAGAAACTGCTCATTTGAAATGTAATGATGAAGTTCGAAGCAAGCCAAGTTCAAGTTCTTTGAGCGGAAAGTTCAAATTACAAGCATGTCTATATATAAATAAAAGAAGTTAGAAGAGTGAAAAAGCCCTTCGGACAAATCTTTTTTTTTTTTTTTGGGTAAATTAGCTTGAAATAGAAAAAGGATAACCGAATATACAGCCTACAAGGGGCATACCCCATGAGGAAAAGAAAGAAAAAATAAAGAGAGGAAAATCTAAGACCTAAACGCAACAAAACAGATATCCAACTAAGCTCAAAGCACACTTCAAAGAAGCAACACAAAAACACCAAAACAAAAGAAAGACATGTGAGCCTCAAGAACTAAGTTCTTGAAGCCTTTAACTTCTTGATTTTCTCCTTAAGCTTCCTTTTGTTTTGATCTCTAGTTTTTTAGTTCGTCTCGACGAGAGAAATCTAAAAAATATAAAATTATTAACTAGACTTAAAATTTTGTAAATAAAGACAAAAATAATCCAAAAGCCCATAAAAATTTAAATTATTTTTGTGCTAGTGAACTTTTTGTCCTTAGTTTTCCATCTGCTAAAATGGACATTTGCTAAAATCGACTGGGTGAATCTGGACACATATGTGTCCAGATTCAAATGAATCTGGACACTTGATTTTAGCAAATGTCCATTTTAGCAGATGGAAAACTAAGCCTAAAAGTGAAGTTCTCCCTCGTGAGTGGGTAGGAAGTCCTTGTTGTTCTGGTACCCATGATTTGAAGCAGCATTACCATTGTCGGCAACGATTTTGACAGTCCTTTCAAAGGCTCATTAACCGATTTACGTGTTTTTAAACTTAATTATTTCAATTAATTCATCTAAAACCACCATAAAAGTGTAAAATGCAAACATATTTTCCGGAAAGCATGTCTTGCAAACACATTTTCACGTTGTTTGGATAGTTAATAAAGTTTTAAAAAAATGTAAATCGGTTAATGAACCGTTTTGCTTCAAACGTGACTGTCACTTTGCCAACTGGCTCCCATCATATTCTTGTTACTTCCTCCATCCTCAGTTGTGTATGTTTTTTTTTAGACATCTCAAAAAATTACCTACATTTTCTAATTTATAATATTTTTTATATTCAGGTGCCCAGGTGGTGTTCCACTAAGGTAGCTTTTTTGAAAAAATTAGTTTTCACGATTTTCAATATGATGTATTGTGAGAGAATGACATGTTTCGATTTTTGGAAAAAACAATTTTTTTGTTACTGGAACACCCCCTCAATATGAATCTTTTTGAATAGATTTCAATTAATTTTGTTAAACAAATATTTTTAAATTATAAAAAAATTATACATAATGAAATATAGACAATTTTTTTTGAAGTCAAAAAAAAAAAAAAATAGGCACAACATTGAGACAGTATATTCGAAAATATTTGTGGAGCTCCATTGCAAGTGGTATGTCCTTCTTAGCGGAGGGACCTGTGCCCCATCAGGTACAATTATTGTGATAGTATTTGAAGCTTTTTGTGCTGGGACCCTTGATTTGAAGCAGCATTGCCATTGTCGGCCACGATTCTGTCAAAAACCTTTTTTTGTTTTTTAAAGTTGCAAGGTTGGCTCCACTAGAAGGAGGGCGGATGGCTTATCCGATCGGGCCCATGACTACATCTATGGTTTGGAAAAAAAGAAAAAAAGAAAAAAAAAAGGAGATTAGATGACATTCACTGTATTCACTCCACTCCGCTCCGCTCGGTGCGCTGCGCTCTCCACGCTCCGCTCCGTTCCGCTCTGACATCTAACCTTTCATTAGAACTCCTTGGTACCTCTCCATATGAGTCACAAGTTCCAACAACTCTCAACCAAACAAGGTGAATTATCCCCTCTTGATCCGGCCCAATCCACCTTGGACCAAATTATTTAATCCCAACCCAAGGGCTGTACATATTTAATTCGCCCTCTTATTTCGGGCGAATCCACAGCAAAGCCACTAATTTATCCTTATCTCCAATTTCAATACAAAACAAACCAATTATCATTTTAACTCTATTTATAACTAAAATCTTTCAAACAAAGTACGATTGTATCTACCATTTATAAATGTCACATTAATATGTATTCACCTTCCATAAATGATGTAAAATGTGTAAATTGGAGGTAAAAATTAATATGAAAGATGTAATGATGATATCTTTTTAATAAATTGGATCAAAGACCAACACACATAAAAAGAGACGAAGGGAGTACTGTGTAAGAAAGAGGTCTCCATGGCTTTGTTAAAAGTAATATTTTTTTGAATAAAACCGAAAATATACCAAAATAAATCAATTTATTGGTTTAATTTTGGCTTTTTAAAAAAAAAAATAGTTTCAACCATAATTTTATACTCCTTGGATTCGTCTCGTCTTATGAACCACGAAAACTTGACGCAGAACTAACAAATGCAAAAAAAAATCAAATAAGGACAAAACGAAAAAACTAAAAAATCCAGTTTTTAGTTTTTTGTGCCAAAACACCCCTTAACCATTACCTTTTTAAACAATATACTAGAAAATAGCCTGAACTCTAGTAGCAATGACTAGGGCCACTCCGATATTCATTTGCTGAAGTGGTATGTTCAAAATTTTGAAACCTTAGGGAATTTTTTTGAGAGAGATTAATGGGAAGTCTATAATTAATAGTTCAAATATGTTTGTTAAACTTTTAGGGAAATGATTTTCACACCCCATTTTTATCCCCAAACACTCCATTTTTTGTCTTTATTCACTTGAAAATACCAAATTGCCCTTCATAAGGAAAAAGTGACTTATGAGGTAAGGGTAATTTGGTAATTTCAAGTTAAATAAAGACAAAAAGGGAGTGTTTGGGGATAAAGGGGGGGTGTGAAAATCATTTCCCAACTTTTACCACCTAGTGTTAACTCCTATACAGCCAACAAGAAACGCCCCACGGGATCCCAGGAGTTTTTTTTTTTTTTGAGGAGTACATTATTCACTTCGGGGTGTTTGGCCACCCATTTTTCACATTTTATTTTTAGATGTTTGGCACACTGTAGGGAAAACACATTATGTGAAAATGAATTTTTAGTTTTTGAGTTTAGAAAAGAGAAGACAAAAATAGGTTAGGGCATCCTCATCAGGTGTTGTAAAACACTATTTTTGACAAATTACCGAGCAAAACCGTGAAAACCTCCCAAAAATCAGCCTAGCCACTTCCGTTCTTCAAAATATCATTGGTACAGTAACTTTACTTCCACAGCGAACTACTGTTCATGGGTTAACCGAATAATTTAATTGTTTTTCCGGTTTTGCGTCAGAAGTCATGGTTTTGCGTCAGAAGTCATGGCAGAAGAGAGAGAGAGGGAGGGGGCGAGGTTAACATGTGGCAGGCCTTTGTTGGGCAAGAGGGAGGGGGGCCCCAGGGGCAGTGACTTTTTCTGTCTATCATTGTTGCTGCCTATAACACGTGGCTAGCCTTTGTTAGGGGAATTTTTTTTTAATAGATTTGAGGGGAATAGTTTAATATAGTAAAGTTTGGATAAAGAGTCTGATTTTTTGAGTTTTTGATAAAGTGACTTGCTAAATTGTAAAAGGTGTTTTTGTGGTTAAATTTGGTGTTTTTTTTGTTGAGTCTGATGAGGATGCTCTTAAGAAGAGCTTTTTGACTTCTCATTTTTCAATTTTTCCATTTTGATTAACAAAAAGACCTACAAAATATATTCTGCACATATCTTCCAAACCTACTCCTGCATTCTGTAAATTTCTCTCAAACACTTCTATCAAATTCAAAATAAATTCTGACTATAATTCAAAAAGCCAAAAAAAAAAAAAAATTGAAAATGAGGCTTTCAAACATCCTTTCCAAAATTGGGAAAAAGAGAAACTGAGTTCGTGATGGGAACGGTCTTCCGTTTGGTTTGTGAGATAGCCCTTCCTCTGCAATTAACACCAATTACCCTTTAAAATGTTTGGACTCATTGAGGCAAAATTAAAAAGCCAAGGAGAGTCCCCATCCCCAATCCCTTCACTGAATCTTGACAGAATCCTTGGCTATTCAAATCTCCCCATCTCTCTCTCTCTCTCTCTATCGGTAACCATTTTCCCTACCTCCAAGTGATCCAACGTTCTTGTTGACTCTCAACTCTCTCTTTCTAGTCTGTCTCCCTCGGCTGCTGATCTTTTGTTGGGTTCAAGATAATTTATTGCACTATTGCAGTAAGTAAGTGTGTTGATCTCTCTCTCTCTCTCTCTCTCTCTCTCTCGCGTTGTGTGTTCCTGCGTCGAATTGTTAGCTAGGCTTGAAATCAAATCTGCTATTTGCTTTTGTTTTTTACTGTCTTTTGGCTATTAATCTTGTTTTCTTCTTTAATTTGCCTCTTGTTCGATTCCCATACATTTGCTTTCATTTTCAGCTTGCACTGCTAGTATGAGGAAAGAAAAAAAAAAAAAAGAGATAATCGCAAGGCAAAGAGAGAAAAAGAGAGATTCGCAACGTAAAGAGAGAGAAAGAGAGACACGATGGAGATTATGTAAACTCCGGTGAGCCACTTCGGGGTTAAGATGGGTTTACGTGGCCTAGCCCTATTAATCTTGGGCAAATGCAAGTACCACCAAAAGACAACACTACCTTATATAATAATAAATAATAAAAGACAGTAACAAGAAGGAGAAGTATTAAAATTACTAAATCCTATGTTCACGACACATCCTATGAAAAGATAAAAATTTGATTTAGTTATGCGTCCCTATATGCATCCATGCATTGCAAGATTCTGATCATCTTCCTAAATTTCTGTGATGGCGGTTCCTTATTGAAAATTTTAACCTATAAGGCTCTCCTTGTTTAACAAACACATTCATTAAGAAATGCTTAGGGGGTGTTCCACTAAGGTGGTTTTTTGAAAAAACTAACTTTTCACAGTTTTTTATGTGATGTATTGTGAGAGAATGACCGGTCTCGATTTTTGGAAAAAACAGTTTTTTGTTAGTGGAACACCCCCTTAGTTATATTCTTGATTCTATGTTGCGTAATAAGTAGTTGTATGTTTTGTTCATTTCGTTGTCTTGTGTCTTGTCGTTCAACTTGAGGACAAGTTGTTTAATTTAGTGGGAGAGTCCTGATTTAAAGTCTATTTTAGAGTTTTGATTCCTTATTTTAGTTGGTCTATAAATAAGTGTGCGACTCTCTTATTTTCTTTCTTTTGATATTTTAAGTAAGAATATTTGAGAGCTTTGCTCATTGTATGGCATTTTGGAATTTTCAATCTCTTAATGAATCTGTGATCTAATTTGGTTAATCTGTTTTGGAGGGTCCATTAAGGGTACGGCCCGATCATCATCCTACCAGCACATCTTTGATTAGGTCCCCAACAACGAGAAATTGATCTAGCTTTACACAGATTTTCCATTGGTAAAAGGTACGATCGTCCTACTACCAACCCATCTTCGATTTTGTTGAGCGTTAGAATAGTATTAGAAAAATGTGGTAACAATATTAGAAAAATGTGATGTTACTATGTTTTCTAGTTTTTATTATTATGTTTTTTTATTTATCATGCACATTTGCTTGTTAGTCTAGGTTTCATTGTTGTGTATGTTTCGTAATTTGCCTTCATAAATATATAAAAGGGAAAGTCGACAATACACACTCCTTATTTTGGTGTGTATCATACGCACCTCTATAAAAGTTACGAATCAATTAATAAAAATTACGATTTTTTTTTATAAAAATGTTACGAGACACACCAATATAAATCATAGAAAACGTTACGAATAATAGAAAATTTTACGAATCATATTGCTAAAAAGTTACAAACACTAAAAAATGTTATGATTGCCTATGAGGTGGCACAATGTGCACCATTCAATATGTGCATATGGTACACAATTTTAATGTGTGCGTATTGTAGTCATTCCCATTATAAAAGCACTCTCTAGCCCATTTTCTTTTACCAAAATGCCATCATCTTCATCCTAACTTGAACTTAATTTTCTCTATATTATCACCGGGAGCGGTTCCGTTAACACAACGAATAACATAATATTTGACACAAATTTTTTTTAAAAACCCTCACGCGAATGATTGGAGCCGTTCAATTTATTTAAACATGTTTTTAAGATTACCTGTAAAAATTCAACTCATTTGGATATCGGTAAGGACTTGATCAGTTCATTTCGTCAATTCCTGTCAGATTTTACAAGATAAATTTGAATGAACCGATCAAGCCTTTACCGATATCCAAATGAGTTGATTTTTTACAGGTGGTCTTAAAAACATGTTTTAAACAACTCCAACAGCTCCGATTGTAAGCGTGGGACTCCGATTATTGTTGTGTCAAATGTTGTGATTATCACCAACCACAACCATCTACAACTGGCCTTTGGGCCGGCCATTGGGACAAGCCCACCAGGCGGTTGCTTTGGGCCCCAATTATGGGCCAAAATTAGGGCCCCTAATTTTTACGAAAGTAGTAATATTATCCAGCTTGTAAAATTGAAAGATTGGCTTTGATAGCTCAATGATCTTCAAAACCCCAACTTAAGTCTTTGACCATGGAAACCATGGTTCAAATCCCCCTACGGCCCTACCGAACTCACTTCTTCAAGCTTTCGTCTTCTCACATGAAATCCACATAGAAACCACAAGGGATTTATTGTCATTTCTCACATGTGAAGGGGTTATCCATCATTAGGGAAAATCTAAGGGGGCGTCAGAGAAATTTACCCTTGATCTTATGTTTTGGGTAGTGATTTTCACACATCCCTTTTGTATAACATCATTTTTGTTCTTTTATGTGTAATTTACAAGATTAACCTTTTATTAGTATATTCTTCTACACTTTGGAGGGACGACGTCGTAAATTCACATTGCAAGAGGATATGAAGATTGGAGTGCGGATTTGAAGTCAGTTAACTTCACTATTGCGTAGTATTAATGTGACTGCGTTAGTTGTTAAAACTTATCTATCAGCAATCTCTCCAGCATCTGCGGGTTGAATTTTTTTTTTTTGGTTATTTTTTTGTCTTATTTTTAGAAAATGATTTCACTGGTGGTGTTGTTTTTCATGTAATTATAAAGTGTCAACTAGACACTCGAAAATAAAAAGAATTTTTTTTTTTAACTTTTGCAAAATCATTTAGGGGAAAGTATTTTGCATCAAAACAAAGAGATTATTATGAGGGTACTATGGAGTAGCCACTTATTACTAATTGTAGACACCCCAATTTTGATTATCCGTGAACCCTAAGCAAGAGTTCGGATGTGTCTCCAATGATGAAAAATTACTGACGACGTCGCGAAATATATATTATTTAAATCAATGCTTCGAAGAATTTGGATTTACCATCCACCAAGAAAAAGACCAACAAACCCACCCAAATCGTTCCATTGGGCCCATTATAAAGCCCAGCAAATAAGCCCAAGTCCTAGCCCAATAAAAAACTCAATTTCTGGTCCAAAATATCACTTTACGAACCTAAGATCACAAGAACCACCGACATACGCACGCAGGAGCTCATATTCATTTGTGAAACTTGAGTGAAGATTTCTGTAATTATAGAAATCCTCAAGGGAGCTCGTTGGAATTCACCCAAAAGTAGATTCTTAAGGAGTTCATGGTTCCTCCTGCTCACGAGTCAATCTTCAGTCAATCTCTACCACTCAATCGTGAGTTTGCTATTTCCTGTTGGATAATTTTCAAAATAATTTTATATGTTATTTAGTTATTTAGTTTTTTCTTCTTAGGGGCACACTGGATTAGTTTTCGGGGTGCACCAGTTGGTGCAATTGCATCTTTTCGGTGGTAATGCTTTATAAACCAAGAGGTGCCTATTGCATTGTTTTCTATTGGAATAGTCATCGGTGGTGTTCGTTACAAATGGGTACCATCAAGCTTTGTGACTCTTGGAAAAGTCACAGATGGTGACTCTTGGTACAGCCACCATTAGGCTATTTAAAGAGATCAATTCCCACAGGTTCATACCGAATTTTTTAGTCCAGTGCTCATCTTTTCGTTCCCGTTCTCGTGGCATTATCAGTTTACATATTACATCTAGTGTTCTAGGTTTGGTCAGTTCGTACATAATCTGAACCAAACAACATCGATTGGGTTGCATTGTATCCTGAAGGCAGAAATTTCATCACTCCGTTGTGTACTCGTGGTTCAATCCAGAAGGGGGAAAATATTGCCTAAAAGATAGCGTTCCTAGAACGTGCCTTGCAGCATTGCGATTCGTTTTTGTGTTTCTTTTCCGTTTCAATATCCCTATTTTTCCAACATTTCCTGTGTGATCTGTCTCGATCTTCATCTTCTTCACACCTAATTTATTCAGGTAATGCCATAAAAACTTTACTCTTTTGGTGTGAATCACATTGTTAGAAATAGCTCACTGATATCGTTCTTTATAGTTGGGATGATCGAAGAAGTTTTATGAGTAGTACTGGGTTAATATTACACTTTTGGTTTTCAGATCCCAACAATGTGAGAAAAGAATGGTTGATAATGATGGAAGGGTTACCTGCCTTCTCATTGGTGACTTCTTAACCATGGAGTTCTTCAAAGTGAAGTAGTAGTTCAAAGGTTAGAAAAGGAGTCTGCAAATTTAATTGTCAAAGGGTAAAGATCTACAAAATGAATATTGTTCAAAATATGATTTCATTTTCTTCTAAGGAAAAATACTGGATACAAAATGAATATTGTTCAAAATATGATTTCATTTTCTTCTAAGGAAAAATACTGGAATCAGCTTGTCTGCAAGTCACTTAGTCGGACTGCACCCTCAGGTTTAGGCTTTTTGTAAACTCTTCCTGTCACTCGGGGCGGAGCTAGAATTTATATAGAGGGAGCCGAAACTTAGAACTTGAAATTTTTGATATTCACATGGTTGTTGAATTTTAAATTTATTTATTTATTTTTTTACATATAGTTCGATGTTCAAGCATGAAATCTAAGAAATATAATACTCCCTCTGTCTCAAATTACTGGTCCTAAATGTTGGTCTTATTTCTAAAAACTAACTATCAAAATATGTCAAATTTTCAGCTTTACCATTAAAAGTACTCTTTCCCTCCCAATTTATTTCACAATTTTTGAAATTCGTGTCATTTCTAAATCGTTTATATCTTTTAATATATAATGTTTTTATGATTTTTAAACCTTTGTATAGAACAACTAATGAAGATCAATCAAAACGGGATCCATATTGCATATTTTTGAGATCCATATTAAAAGATATATAAACAATTTAAAACTACTTAATAGACTTTACAGTTTTGAAGGATAATTTTTGAACTCTACGACAATAATTTTGTCTCCTTAAAAAGTTGGATTTCACAAAAGAGACAAGCAATTTGAGATAGAAGAAGTATTTTTAAAAAAAAAAAAATTAAAACAAGCCACTTTCTATTCACGAAATCTAAGAAATAATATTCTTAAAAAAAGAAAAGAAAACATAGCCACTTTCTATTCATACCGAGGAAAACATATATGTTCGCATTAAAGGAACCAATATAGTATGTTATGGTTCATGGTAAATTGTAATTGATTTTCACACCCCTCAAATTGATAACCACACACTTTTGTTTGTCCTTTAGTGAAACTTTTACGCATAAAAATTTACCAAGGAATAAAAAAGGGTGTGCGGGTATCAATTTTGGAGTATAAATCACTCTATCCCCTTGTTTAATGTGTTTTTATATTATACTGAAGTGAGTTTAGCAAGGTTGGGAATGCCCAGGTCCATTTCCAGTTTCCATACATGACCCTCCGTCCCGTGACTATAAGAATCATTCAATTTTCAAATCTCATCAAGAATATTATTTGTGCGAAAAAAATGTCAATATAGCTATCATCAAACGATACGATAGCTGAACTTATTTATTTAGTGAATGTGTCTCTATATTTTTCTTTGATGGACATGATTTTTGGCATGACTAGTTGTTGTCGACAAGATTTAAAAGTTGAACAGTTTCAATCGTCTTTGTCATACAGAAAAGGACCCTCGAAAGCTCTCAACTTGAGACTGGTAACTGCAGACGAGCTTATTCCAGAAATATGTTATGGTACGTGGATAATGAAAGATTCCCGAATTGATAGATTTGAGGATTTATTAAAAATCATGGTCCTAAGTGGACCTTCCATGGTAGTTTCCATCCTTTTCACATTCATGGGTTAAGATTCAGTCCTATAATAGTATGATACTATGATTTACCAATTTTGCCCATACTACATAATATGCATAGACGTGTTGCATGTGTATGTATAGATATGGGCATATGTAGACATTGGCGATGGATTAATTTGCGGAATGGGTATTCGATTCAATGCTCCAGATCGAGGGAGGGACTGATTTGGGTATTCGATTCAATCCTCCTTTCATTTTCCTCCCTGGCGCAGCGAAAGGGACATAGCGCGTCCCAAAAACAGTACCGCTTGGTGCCCTCCGAAATGTTCTATTCACCACACTCACGCAATAAGGGATAATGGGATACAACGGGAGTTTTCAGAAGATTCTCCAAGGCCGTTTTGGTAATCCTAGCAAACATGACGTAAGGACGAAATTGCCCACGCTGAAGACTCATAATTCCAGGCAACTCAATAGCCCAGATTTCCAATTGAGGGACAAATTCGTCCCAAATTGGCAATTTGCCATGCACAAATTGGAAAAACCCTCTCATAGAGAGGCTCCTTTGGTTTGGATACATATATATAAAGGATTCAGTAATAAGTAATAAATAAAATTATTTGCTACTTCTATCTCAATGGGCTTGCCTAGCCGAGTTGGAAAGTGATGTCTTTCCCATGCCTGCAGACAGTGTTCGTCTCCCACCTCTCGCTTTTTCTTCTAATAAGAGTATATATATATAAACCGGTTCGGTTCGAATTTGGATTAAATTCGTAAAAACCGGGAACCGAACCGGTTCATGAATTTTGGAAGTCATCCGAACCGACAATCGGACCGGTCTATTGGAAAACCGAAAAAATAAACCGGTTCGGCTCGGTTTTCCGGTTCGGTTCTTTATTTTTTTTGTTCAGCAGTAGGCTATGTTGAGATTTTAAGCCCGTTTACTAATTGGGTTGAGTTTGGGAAAATCCTTCCAGCCCACCTTGCCCGATTCAAAGATTTTTTTAAAATTTTACTAGGATATATATGTATGTTGTTAACGCGCTATAAGTCCTAGTTGCTTAGGGTTTTTTTTTTCTTTTTCTTGAAGCGGATCTTCTCTTACTATAAAGTAGGTTTCATCTTTGTCTACTTTAATAGTTTTGTAAGAACTTAGAACTTTAATTGTGAATTCTAATTAGTGATCATTATGGCTGATTATTTTTTTATTGCAGATATAAACATTGTGGCTTTGAGAATACCATAAGAGCAAAGAGCTCACTCCGTGTTCAGTTGTATGGGCGATTAGTTTCTTCTGCAACAAATACATCCACTTGTCTTGGTGCCTCTTCAATTTGCGACATAGGTAAGCAAAGTCTGTATGCCATGTTTTAAAACCCGGACCGGACCGGCCGGTTCAACCGGTTGGCTCGTCTACCGGCCCTTGGTCCGGTTCGGTTCCAGCCAATAACCGTTCAGATTCTAAAACCGGCCTAAAAAATGAAAACCGGTCTAGCTTAGCGGTCGAACCGCCAATCCGTAAGAACCGTTACCGGGTTGAGCAACCCGGACCGGAAAATTTGAACTTGACTTTTATTGCTTTTGTTGCTGACTCGTTACGTCAGAAGCATACTTTTGTATAGGGCCCACATCCAGTGGTGCCCATTTATGACTACCAGCTGTATTTCGCAGGGTTCTTGACCTTTTATATAGGAAAAATGAATCACAAAGTTGCTATCCCTCCGATATGGGATTGGGAAAACCATTAGTGAAACAGAAGAAGAACAACTCCCTTTATTTCTTCTTGCTTCTTGTACAATTTTTTTTTATAGGCTTATTTTATTTAATTATATATTTTAAATATATATTTAATATAATTATGACGTCACGGTTCGATAGCGGTTCAACCGCGGTTCAACCAGTGACCCGTCCACCCAGCCCCTTTTCCGGTTCGTCCTCCGGTCCGGGTTTCAAAACATTATTGGGTATGGTAAGAGCTTTTTCACACTTGTTAAAGAAAGTTGAGGTGTTGTTTAGAGTAGATAAAATCAGGATCCTCTTATGTGCGTATATATATTTTGGCAAGTGTCGATGGAAAATGACTATATTTTCCTTATAGCTACTAGTATTGTTCTTCACTTCAAAATTCATGTTTGAATTATCAAATATGAAACAAAAACAATAAATTGCAACGATCGCGGCAACACGTTGTAATTTTAGTGTTTTGAGTTTTGGCACCCCTATACGAAATTTCTTGTTGATCCGTCCCTGGATGCTTTACCATGTATAGGCTTTCTCCTCCCTTGGAGATTCTCCAAAGATTTACTAATTTTTTGAACAGCAAAAACCTTATATTTCATTAATACTAACAAAATATACAAGAAGAAGGAAATAGAAAACACGAAGTTGGCAAGATACCAAACTATTCCTCCACATGAGTCTCTAACAAAAATATGAAAACGCAAAAAAATGAGTCTCCCACTGCACATCAAAAATCGAATTTTTCATGCAAATACTCCCACATCTTCTTAATTTGTACTCTAAAAAGATGGAAACGATTTGAAATCCAAAACCAACCTTTTAACGCCTTTTTTTGCCTTTAACCTTATCAGTTGTGTTGCGTGTGAAACCTTCGCCAATTCCTTGTTTGGCTCCACCGCTCGGATTGGTGTATTACCTCCAAAATCCTTGTCTAACTCGCCAATTCCTTGTTTGTACCATTAGCCTCCATTTTCTCAGCATTGATTTTTTCTAGAATCAGTTTTTCATCTATTTAAAAAGTACCAAAAAGATTTTAAAGTTGCAGTAGTACAATTCTCTCCCATAAAGCTTGACCCTTTCAATTCCTCAGATGGCCCTTTCCAAATCATCATATTTCATATTATTTCTTCCGAATGTCACTTCTATCTCTATCCTAGCCTCTGTTTTGTTGTATCAATATGATTATGGTTAAAAAAAAGAAGAAGATACTTTTATACTTTTGTCTAATTTGGTCTGTGTGAAGGATGCTTATAAATTGAAAAATTAAATAACGAATGAAAAAAAAAGAGAGCAACATGAAAAAAAAAAATGTTGCTGGTCAACCTGAGAATTGGGATGGGCTTTAATCGGCATATCATAAGCTGTATATCATGGGCTCAAGATATATCAATTGGACAGAAATGTATCGTAAAGAAATTAGGATATTCAAGTAATTCCCACTTTAATCTGCCAAAAAGTCAGAATACATGTTTCGTCTTATTTCAGTCCTTCTTTCTCTATCCTTGTAGTATCTCTTATGTTGTACAGAGCCGGCTCATAGATTTCGGAGGCTTAAATCGAACTTATTTAACGAGACACACCCAATATTTTGCATACAAAAATTGGTCAATAAAGAGTTTTTATAGAAACTATTACAAAAGATTTACCATTATAAATGCAAACATATAGTTATCCAAAAATATACAACCGCTACAATATTTCAAAATCTATCATTTGAACATTTGTCGTCTCGCACTTTTAGCGGCAAGCGTACTAATTAAGTCTTCATAATCAAGCATCTTCACCATATCCTTCTCAATGGACGAAATAGCCAATCCATTTAATCTTTCTTAAGACATGGTTGACCGGAGATAATTTTTTTATCAATTTCAGGAAATTAGGCCACAACTTGTTTGTTATTTCACAATTGCCACCGCATGAATTTTGGGCCATAAATTCGAATTGGGCCATTTTTTTGTATAGAGGGGTTACACAAAAATTATATTGGGTCTAATATATATATGTAGGGTTCCTAAATAATTGGGGGCCCTAAAATTTTGATTTTTTGGTGGGCCTAAAGCCCAAGGTTCTTTGGATTTGTACCTAAGCCGGCTCTGATGTTGTATCGATACGGAAATAAAAATAATCCTTTACTTTTGTCCGTCGGAAAGATGCTAATGATCGTTTATAAAATAGGAATTTTCGTAGATTCAGTAATTAACCAAGAAATGGAAAAAAGAGCAATATGAAAAGGTGAAAAAAAATAGTTGGTCAAGTGTCAACTTGAGCAATTAGATAAGATTAAGTATAGCAGGTATATCGATAATCACATTTCATATAAGATTTTTCTTAATTAGTAGAGACAGTAATAAGATGTCAAACATATTTATTGACTAGCTTTTAACCTAGGAAGCACAGGTACTGGTACGGGATACGGGTACGGTACGGGTACTGGTATGGGATACGGCAATAACCCAAAAAAGTATGGTACGGGTACGGCGGGGGTACGGTGATTTTTTCATGTATATCTTTTGACAATTTTGGTATGATTCATTAGATATAATAAGTATAACGTATTTTCTAGATAGAAGCAAGATAACAAAAACTAATAGCACTTGAACTTGAATCCATACCGCTTGATGGACTCATCTTCCTATGAAATAAAGTGCAATAACTTAATTTTTGTGCATGCAACTATCATCGGTTTCAAGATGGTGGGCAAAATCCAGCTCTAGATCTGAGTCGTGGTCTCGAGTTTATGACTTTATCGCATTGAGTTATTGCATATTAAGCCTAGCGGTTTGAGTTTTCTTTTCATGCAAAATCCCTAAAGTTTTGAAAACTTTATGAATAGGCCCAAAAGTACCCAACGAAGCACCCACAAACTCAAAAGTACCCGGTACGTTTTTGGAGTACCCGGTACGTATTTTGAAGTACCCATGAAGTACCGGTACCCGGTACGGGTACGGTACGGGTACTTTGGGGTTTTAGAAGTACCCATGCTTCATAGCTTTTAACTGATGATGTGATTAACTCTTTTTGTTTTCTGTATGAGGTCAATGTGTATCAGTTACCGTATGTATGAAAAATTGATTTTCTCTCTCTCTCTCTCTTTGGGCCATCAAAAGAAAGTATTTTGGTTGGTGTTGTACAGCATTGCTCTTATCTTCCTTTTTCCCTCCCTTTTAACTTTTTTCCCTTTTGGTTGCAGATCACAAAGAGCATTATCTTTTCAAATTTGAATTGCATCACATAAACAAATACTTTGGAAATATCAGAAGAACTAGAGCCCTACCAGAAATGTGTACTCCAGAATGCATAATTGCGATGTTGGGATGTCCAGCCCTTAACGAAGCGGTCAAAGAAGCGGTCAAAGCCGTAACTAAAGCAAGGAAATATGTCCGTCAGTATAGGATGCACGTGGACAATTTGAGAACAGAACTGCGTCGTCTTGAAGATGCTAGGGTAATAATTGAAAGAAGAGTTCGCGAGGCCAGGGATCGCGGTGAAGAGATTGAGAATGCTGTTACACACTGGCAAGAGGATGCGGGCAGGATGGAAAATGACGTTCAGGAGCTTATCGGACAAGTCGAGGCAAGAATGCACTGCTTCGCATGCTCATGTCCTAACATCATGTGGAGGTACCGATTGGCCAAACAAGCTGAAGAGAAGATAAGGGATGTCCAAAGACTCGTTGAGTACAACAGGCATTTTGAAGAAATTTCACACCCCAAGACACCTCCTTCGGAACTTGAATTTCCATCCGCCGAGAATTATGTTCACTTGGATTCTAGGACGCCAATTTTTGAGCAAATTGTGGTTGCGTTAAAAGATCCCAATGTCAAAACGATTGGCGTACATGGGCTGGGAGGGGTTGGTAAGACCACATTAGTCGAGAAGATCGCCAAAAAATTGCTAGATGATAGAACATTTAAGCAAATCCCACTAGTAGCTGTCTCGAAGGTTCTTAATGTCAAGAAAATACAAAAGAAATTAGTTGACAAATTGAATCTTAAGTTGTTAGACACAACGGATGAAAATGCAATTGCAATTCAGTTGTGGCATAAATTCAATAACGGCGAGCAATATCTAGTAATACTGGATGATATTTGGGGAGTGGTGGACCTGAAGGAAATAGGTATTCCTATCACGGATGGACAGAGTGGGTGTAAAGTTGTGCTAACATCTCGAAATAAAGATCTGTTAGAAATTAGGATGAAAACCGATAGAAATTTCCCGATTGCAGAGCTAGAGGAAGGAGAAGCATGGGACCTATTCAAGAAGCAGGTGGGAAATTCTATGGAGTCTCAGCCGGGATTGGAATCCCTGGCACGCGAAGTGTGTCAAAAATGCAAAGGCTTGCCGGTCGCCATTATAGCACTTGGAGGAGCATTGGAAGGTAAGCCAAGCTACATGTGGCACACTGCACTTGTTAAGTTGAAGAGGTATATGCTTACGAACATTGAGGGTATTAGCTCAAGTGTTTGGGCTACCTTACGAGTAAGCTACGATATGTTGGAGTCATTGGATACAAAATCTTGTTTCTTACTCTGCTGTTTGTTTGCTAAGGACATTGAGATATCGATCGATGACTTGACAAGACATTGCGTGGCAAGGAGTTTGCTCTCTCAAAACCCACGTACGCTACAGGAAGCAAGAGATGCCATACGTAATGTGGTTTATATCCTCAAATCAACTTCTTTGTTGTCAAAGGGCAGTAATGAAAATGTTGTCAGAATTCATGATGTTATAAGAGATGTTGGTATTTCAATTGCACGTGAAGAACAAGCATTTCTAGTAGACCATGGTGCCCTTCAATGGCCACGGAATCTTGTGAATGAGCCATCAGCTATCTCATTAAATTCCGGAAAAATTAGAGTGCTTCCGGATGGCTTGGTATATCCGCAACTCCACACCTTGATTCTTGATAACAACGAACTTTCAGATCTTGAAGTTCCAGACAAGTTTTTCAGCGGGATGAAGCAACTTACAGTGTTAATTCTAATTCGAATACGCATGCGGCGACTCCCATCATCACTTGCAAAATTGTCAAACCTTCGGATGTTATGTTTGAATCAATGCGAGTTGGCGGACATTGCTATACTTCGGGATTTAAAAACAAACCTTGAAGTGCTTAGCCTTCGGGGTTCTAAAATCGAGGCGTTGCCACTAGAGATGGCGCAGTTGACTAGTCTACGGGTGTTAGATCTCAGAGATTGTGATGATCTCAAGTTGATTCCACAAGGTATCATATCCAATTTGACCAACCTGGAGGAATTGTACTTTGCAGACACATTTGACAAATGGGAGGCCACAATAGACGAGGAAAAGGACACGAGCAGAAGCAGAAATGTGAGCATCGAGGAGATAAGGCTGTTGTTGAATACTGGTCAATTAACCACTTTACATATCCATATACCAGCTGTCACGCTATTACCCAAGGAAGACCTAATGTTGGAGAACCTGAAGAGATTTAGGATCTCATTGGGTAGTAACTTCAACTGGGATGAAAATTTTGTAGGAACAAGGGTCTTGAAATATGGAGAGTCTTCTTTAAGAAAAGAGTTCATACCTTTGGTGGATAAAGCTGAAGTGCTATACCTCAGTGGCATTAAGGGTTTGAAGAAGGTGCTTGATTACAGAGGTGTTGGAAATGAATTTCTTGACTTGAAATACCTCAAAGTTGAATCATGTGATGATGACTTGGAATATCTTCTTGGTGAGCCGAAATCATCCGTGCAAAGTCATGGGTTGTATCCCTTCAAACATTTAACTGACTTAATTGTTGAAAAGTGTAAGTTAAAGTATCTCTTATCCCCAACTACCGCAAGAGGACTTGTCCACTTGGAACACCTAAGGGTAGTATCATGTGAAAGCATGGAGGAAATAGTTGGATTTGAAGGACAAACTGATGGAAATGAACTCATATTGAGTAAACTGAAGAGACTGTATTTGCAACGTCTACCAAACCTCACAAGCTTCTACGCCGAAAAGGAGAAGACGCAAACACCCATGGAAAGTTCTTCTGCCCGTGCCCAACCTCTTTTCACTGAAAAGGTAAAGCTTTATCATTGTCATTTTATCTTATTTACATGGGTATTCATGTTGGCGAATGGGTTGAACATTCGGCCATAGAGCCCCCCTTGACACTGAGCCAATCCCACAAAGAATAGGTTAAAAGTGTGTATCATATTGTGGCTTTTCAATTTAAAAAGGAAAAAAAGAAGTTAAATGCTTAAGTATCCCTAACAAGTATCCCCGATGACTTTCACCATATGGATCCATACACTTAAAAACAAGAGGGTAACCAAAAAACATTAAAGTTAACAACAAGAGGGCGTAACCAAAATTTTTATTTTTTAGACTCCTTTCGGAGGCGGATGATTAATCCAAAAAGTAAGTTTGAATCTAACAAAAATTCAGAAAAGACGAACAAAAATACTAAAACCACAAATACCAAAAATTTAGCGAAAATTCAGCCTAAGTCTACTATGTCAAAATACTAGCTAGGACCTCAAATAGCCACATCTTTCTACATAGAAATTAATCTGCATCAAATCTTACTTGAGTACTAGACTGACTTGCTAAACATTATACTCCGTATATCATACTGTGGGTTGGCAAAATGGCATAGAGTACTCTTAGTTAATTTTAATCTAGGTCGGCTTGAATTTGTTTATCTAAAACTCAGCTGGAAAATTTTGATGAACATCTGGTTCAAATGTTCAATACCATTATAAGCGCTCATAAAAAGATCTCAAATGTGGCATTCCGCTTTGGACCAAGGGATTGCATTCTTCCTGTTATCAATACCATGCATTTGAGTTGAGAACAGAAACATAGTTAACATATAGTCATTCCTAAATAACCTTTTGGGTCAAACTTGATAATGCTTAGTATCGTTTTTTCCTTTTAGATAACAGTGTATAATCTCAGTGAAAATAACAATCATGTACGTTGTGCCTTAGGTCAAAACTTCATTATCAATATCCAAGTTGCTCATACATTGATCATTCAAGAGAAGTGTAATCGGGACGACCACATGTTGGTGTTTAAGCAAAGATAAGCCCCAAGCCCCTTTGCGTCCATTTGGGGATCAGTTGAACACGAGTATAAATTTTCAACTAGGGATAAAAAAAACATTTTCATTGAGGAATAACGAAAGATATGTATTTTTCAATTGTCATGGTCTGGAAAAGAACAATAAAAGCTGGGTATTTTTTTAATGATAATGAAATTCTCCCTTGCATAAATTTTTTGTATGGGAACAAACAAAAGATCCTTTACGTTCGGTATTTTTCATCTAACAGAAGAAATATATCTTGTCTTTCATTGTGTTTTTTTTCCTCCACATCTTGGCTTTGATTGTAGACTGACTAGCGTCGTGCCCATGCCTGAAGGCACTTATCGAAATGAAGCTATTGACATCTAATTGATCAATTCACATTTGGAGCATTATAAGGGGAGAAATATTTGAACATAAATCAACTTTACCATCCGACAATCAAGTACTTATACCAAGAGATGAAAGCACTTTGATCCACCATCTCTAGAAGGCATACCGAAAATGAATTCACATACCATAAAACATGTGTATATTAGAAGAGACCATAAAATAGAAAACCTATTCTTGATCAATATCTAAGGTACTAATTGGTCAATATCTAAGGTACTAATTGGTCTTTATTTCAACTTGCTTCGATGGGCTATGCCCATAAAGTAGCCGTTAACTATGAATGAATGCCTATAGGGTAAGTATACAATGTTGGATCGAAGTTAACTTATCAACCCACTTTTATAGAAGCAAGCTAATGTTACCGATTTTTAATTTCTAGCAAATTGCCGGAACCTAAAGCACTTCACAACGTAATCTAACCATAACCTAAGCCAAATAAATGGTCCCGGCAGTAGAAGAAGTGTCTTGGACTCATGGAGTCATTGACTTTCCTAATATATTCTAATTATAACATAGTATTTGTCCAGGCTAAAAACACCTTTCGCATATAATCTAACTCCGCCTAAATATACCACCTAACCGTTTATATTCTAAAAACCCAAACTTTTAAATTTTAAAATACCAAAAAAGAGGGACATGAAGACCTCTATAAATCTTTCATCAGAGTTTACGCATTCACAACCCAAATGTAGGTCAGCGACGGAATTGAAACATACCAAGTCCCCAAGTACCATCTATTATAATCATACCCTTTATGTTTAAAAATCCAAGCCCAAATGTTCTGTTCTTGCTTAAATCGTCGAGTTTTTTTTTTTCCTTTGTTTCACCATTTTTGCAGCAACATTGAAGTTCGAATTGGGTTAGGCTGTTAATTGTCACTGAATAAACTAAAGGGAAACGATGATGCAATGGCCAGTGACATTTTCAATCACAATAGAGAGAACAACAATAGAAAACAGAGCATTCTCGGTGTTTAAAAAATAAAATAAAATAATGACTAATGTATATGGAGAAGAGAGAGAAAACAAAGGAAAAAAAGGATAGTCCACAAATCACAAGGTGGTATTGTGCTTATAAATTAAGGTGAGGCTGGCAATCCGCACATTGACAAAATCACAGGGGATCTCAGAGAAGTTTGCCTTAATTTTAATCTAGGTCGGCCTGAATTCTTTTGCTATAGCTAAGCTGGAAATTTTTTATGAACATATTGTTCAAATTTAAATACCATTATGAACACTCATAAATAGATTTGAAATGTTGCATTCAGTTTTGGATCAAGGGACTGCATTCCCGTTCAGAATCGATAGCATGCATTTGCTTTTAGAGCAGAACATAATTTACCATCTTGTCATCCCAAAATAATCTTTGGTCAAACTTGATGGTGATTAACTATTTGTCCTGTCAGATAATTGTGTATTGTATTAGTTGAAACAACTATCTCGTCTGGAAATGAAAGATAAGCCCAAAGCCCCTTCGGATGCATTTCGGGAGTTCAAGGCGAGCATACATTTTCATCCAAGGAAAAAATTAAAAATGTTTTCATTGAGGATAAGGAAAAGATATGTATAAAAGAACACAAAACGTTGGGTATTCATAATGAAACATACAATAATCATTGACGTTGGGTATTTTTTTTTTTTTTTGGATCGGTGACGTTGGGTATTTTTCATTGTTTTGTTTGTGCTCGGCATCTTGGGTTTCATTGTAGGCTGATTATTTAAGACAGTAATCAACTTATTCATAAGTTATCATAGTATAAATCACTCAATCGTTAAACAAATAGACGCAATGGGCCAATGGCGCCTAACGACCCCACTCACTGGTTTCAACATCAATTTCATTCGTCTCAAATCCAACTTTTGTACGTGGAGTTGTCCCTCTCAGGCAATTTTCTTTTTAGAAGTTCGTCAAGGGTTTCAGGCTGTTGTTCATCTCAGTGTACCTTTACTTTTGGGCTCCTTGGCCTGGGTTCAACCTTCAGATAGTCCATGATTTTGGGAAGTTACAAACATAACTTATAGAATCACGTAGTGATCCTAATGCTTCATTAGGCACCGATCAACGCAGTAATGGAGGTCGCCGTTCATTTCCTACAACATTCATGCTTGACGTATTTATCGTATCATCGCGGGAAGGACCCCAAGCGCCCTTGAGGATAGAGAGGAGTGATCGGTATAGGTTTAAACTTATTATATTATCGTTATTTGACCTACCATAACAATTTTGCAGGTTATTTTGCCCGTCTTGGAGGAATTAAAAGTTGAAGCATTGGATAGCATAGAAGAGATATGGGACAAGCAATCACCTTCAGTGTATCAAGAGACGGAGTCCTTCGGCCAATTAAGGGACATGACAGTCAAACGGTGTAAGAAACTGATGAATTTGGTTCCTTCGAATATACTTCCTCGGCTACGGAATTTGCAATCTTTGGAGGTATATGACTGTCCAAATGTAGAATTCGTAGTCTTCAAGAACAAAAAAGGAGAAGAAGAAGCGGCTGATGAGAGTACCTTGATCATCCCTCAACTAAGGAATCTTCGATTTTGGAGAATGGAGAAGCTTAAAAGATTCTACTCAAGTTCTACAACATCCAATGCTCAATCCTTGTTCAATCACCAGGTATAGTAAGATTATTAGAGTTCTAATTTCTTTGGTTATCTGATTTAAATTGGGTAATGATAATGCCAAAACTATTTTTGTTTGTGCCCAAACTATAGTGCACAAAAAGCTTGTACCTTGCACATAGTACAAGGTTTTTAAGCACTACATTTTTTGCACAAACAAAAATAGTTTTGACACAAACAAAAACGATTTTGACATTAACACCACTCTAAATATTCAAATTTTGATCAACACTTCCAAGTAGTAAAAGTAAATTCAGTTAAATGTTAATCTACTTTCGTCACTCCACCTGACGTTGGAAGGGGAGTACGCTGAGGATTGTACAGTTAACTTAATTGGATACGATGTTAGTCTTACTTTACATTACATCCATAAATAATACAACTACTACATAACATTTTACGTTGCCTATTCATAATGCGATCTATTAAGATATTATTTATTAGATAGAAAATTTTACTAGACAGTTTTTTTTTTTTTTTTTTTTGCGTTTTAAAATCATTCAAACTTCTTTTTATTACACTTTCATATTTTTTTACATATCACCGATCTCTAATTATTAAATTAATAAATTTTTGGATGCCAACTCTCTCCCGTGCAAAAATGGGACTAGAGGATCCAATTTGGCCTTTTTGCGGCCCTGTACGGTCCCGTTTCAATTATCAGAACTTCTTATGGAACTCATTGAGAACATCATCTAGGTCAAAACTCATATTGATCGTTGATTTAGTTCAAAAGATGTTTATCCTGCCAAAAAAAGATAGTAAAACTAGCCCGAATCCCTCTCAAAATGATATATATTCAGAAACCATACAAAATGATAACTTATCAAAATGTTTTTTAGTGTGACTGATGTTCCCTCAACGAATTTTTTTAAAATAAATGCCGTAATTTATCACCTGCTATATTATTACTTGGGAACGCAAGTATTGCTCTGCATATACGCGGCAGAATTAGGAAGGGAAAAAATTGAAATTAACAGAAAATAATTCCAGTTAATAATAATGTGTCAAAAACAGATGTGTTTACAAATTTGATTGTTATTCTTCATCATCGACATACATGACCCTTTCACCATGTAGGGTATGAGTTAGTCACTCAAACAGACGTGAAAAAAATTCAAATCCAGGAAGTATAACACAAAAAACAATTGTCAGAAAATATGTGTACAAATGTATTTGAAAAAAAGGGTTGAAACTCTTGAAAGCAAACTCTGACTTTCAATACTGAATTATAGATGCCAGCGAGTCTTGCTTGCCTATATTATTAAACATTTCAGAACGTGAAAACGCCAGGAGAAGGAACAACGTTTATGTAAAGTCATTTCAACTTGATCATGTGATTGTCGGTAATGTTTGGAACGTAATGTTAATGTTTAGAACCTACTAATATTTAGGTTTGGTTTTGGTTCATTTTTTCGTCCATAACTGTGACTACTTAAAATAACTAGAAAAGTTACAAGTTGGAGCATATAATAATCCTACTTGTTTGTCTATAATTGCTAGCAAAAGGTAATTGAGTTAACTTATAATTGCTAACAAATGAACCTAAGATAAATTGAAAGTATACTATGCTTTATTGAGATTGGGGACTAGATTGAACATCCATACTATTCTTTTGCTACCAACCACTAGCGAATGCCGGAAAAATTATTCATTTATGTTGGAGTGCCACGAGGTACCCCAACACCATTCTCCAACACACATTCCTGCCGAACCTCGTACTAAGTGTATGGACCCCATAGTAATGTATAGTGGAAGGGTGATAGGGCACCACGTGACGATAGCCCAAGACCAATGAATAATTACTAAAAACTATGTAGCTAGATGTTTTGAATTATATTGTGCAAATTAACCACATTCGAATGCCTTAATTATGTGACCTAGTAGACTTAAGAAATCATGGGGACACCTTATTGATAACTTAGGTTGATTGCCTTGATTCTTGTCTCAATTGAACTGCTGATAAAATTGCTAATAACGATTTGTAGAAACTCTTAGACAATTATCGTCCTTTTTTTTTAGTGTCATATTTGTGCATGGTTGACAAAACTGTGTTGACAGAAGATATTAGGATTATTAGAGTTTCAATTTCATTGGTTATTTGAACTATAACCTGGATCTGATTTAAATATTCAAATTCGATCAACAAGTCAAAGTAGTAAAAATAAAATCAGTTAAATGTTAATCTACTTCCGTCACTCCACCTGAGGTTGGAAGGGGAGTAAGCTGAGGATTGTACAGTTAACTTAATTGGATACGATGTTAATCTTACTTTACATTACATCCATAAATAATAGTACTACATAGCATTTTACGTTGCCGATTCATAATGTGATCTATTAAGATATTATTTTTTAGATAGAAAATTTCATTGACAGTTTTTTTTTTTTCGTTTTAAAATCATTCAAACTTCTTTTTATTACACTTACGTATTTTTTACATATCACTGATCTCTAATTTTTAAATTAATAAATTTTTGGATGCCAACTCTCTCCCGTAGTCCCGTGCAAAAATGGGACTAGAGGATCCAATTTGGCATTTTTGGGGCCCTCCACGGTCCCATTTCAATTATCAGAACTTCTTATAAACGAAAGATATTTATCCTGCCGAAGAAAGATTGTAAAACTGGCTCGAATCCCTATCAAAATGATATATATTCAGAAAACCTACAAAACTATAACATATCAAAATGTTTTTTAGTGTGAATAATGTCTCTCAACGTATTTTTAAAAAATAAACGGTTCCTAGCATCAAAGCAGGCCCAAGGAGGGCCTAAAAGGTACCTCAAAAGGATTGAGGATCCTTTCCCAGTCTTCATAGATATGCCGTAATTTATCACCTGCTATACTATTACTTGGGAACACTAGTTGCTCATATATTTATCTTGCATGAGAAGTCGGGTGGTATTTAAGGCAAAGAGAAGTCCCAATTAAATGCAACCAAAGCAAGCCCCTTTGGTTGCATTTGACAAACCAGAATTTCAACAATCGACATAACCTCCCAAATCAGAATTACCCTGCACTTCAAATTCAAATCACATCAAACCCCGAGTAATTCCCCATAGCCGCAACCTAGCTCGATCCAATAAACCAGTCCAAATCCTCAATCAGTTCCGCCTTCATCTCTGTCTCTTTGTAGTCTACAGTGTGCAGCCTCACTGTCTATCTATCCTCTTGGAGTTCCTTTGCTTTTTGTAGTACGTATGGTATGTAGGAATTCAACACTGTTTCCTTGTGTTTCTTGTGGAAACTCTACTCGAAGAATTTGAGCTCTGTTTTTGGAATCTGCTTTGTGTTCAATAAATTTTTGGGAGAGAGGAGAGAGAGAGGGTCGACATATTTGGGGTGGAAATTAAGTTTTGGTCGATGATATTAGGGGTATTTTTTTATATTTTTTTTCAAAATTTGGTTGGAATTTTCCGAATCCGAACCCAATTGAGCAATAAAAATTCTACCGTTATATCAAGTACTACAATTGAAAACTCTTCATCTTATCCAAAAAAATCAAAATGGACTGCTTTTGAAAGAGGGCTATTTTGATAAATCTAAAGTACTTGGGGTACAAATTAATGTACATTTTACTTCATCTTCTTTATAATTTCTTTGTTCAATATAAGTAATGGACATGGCAGTTTCTAACAAATGAACACGGTCAAAACTGTGTAAATGTTTTGAATTATATTTTGCAAATTAACCTCATTCAAATGCCTTAATTATGTGACCTAGTAGACTTAATAAATCATTGGGACAGGTTAATTGATAACTTAGGTTGAATGCCTTGATTCTTTCTTGTCTTAGTTGAACTGCTGATAAAATTACTAATGATTTTTAGAAACTCTGAGAGCATTATCGGTCCATTTTTTTAATGTTATATTTGTGTGGGGTAACAATGGCATGATTGAATACTGATTTTGCTCCAATGGTCTCTAGCTAGCTATTTTTATCACCTCCACTTTTTTTCCCAACAAACTTATTCAACAGCTATGATCAACATAGTGATTTAGGGAGTAATATATTTTGTATGTTCTCTACTTTAACTACTTTTTCGAATCTCATTTTTTCAAATCACCACCCATTTTCGAATCTCATTTTTTTTTTCAGATCACCACCCTTTTTCCGAATCTCTCTCTTTTTTTTGTGTGCGCGCGCACCGTGCGGTGCACCCCTTAGCCGTCCGATCGTGTTTTGGACGGCCCGGATACGTTCGACAATTTTGATTTATTTTTACTAGTAATAAATCTAAACACATCCGAGCCGTCCAAAATACGATCGGACGGCTGAGGGTTGCTTGGGTTGGCTCCTTGCCAATCCTTTGTTATCTTTTCCCTTTGGGTCCTTAGTGGCATATGATTGTCGGTTGCGAGGGTGCCAACCTTGTTGGGATGCTCGTTTTCCGTTGTGATGCCGTTTTCTTTGGCTCCCTTTAATCTTTGTAATGTGTTTTCAAAGATTAATAAAGTTTCCTTTGCCGATCAAAAAAAAAAAAACACCATGCGCACGGCACCCCCGAAATCCCTTTTTTGAGCCCCTGGCTGGGTATTCTCTCATTCTTGAACTTGTTTATTTTTATGCTTCTTGTTGTTTTCTATGAAACGTCTGAAACAATTGAAGGAGAAGAGAGGTTAATTTCAATAGGCAAGATGACTGAAACTAATATTTACAGAGGAAAAAAAATGGTGTGGCAGATTAAGCTATAGGTAAAACTTGTGCCAAATATACTATCTAGAATACCTCTAGGCATTTATTGCAATTCATATAACTCACCATTGGAGCCGTGATTTTGAATGTATGTTCTATATTATGGCAATAGCAAATGAAATAGCGAACCGTTGGAGATGCTTACAATTAGTTTTGCATTCTAGGTTTTCTTTATATATATATATATATATATGAATTGCTATCCAAACTAAGTGTTTGGATACGAAGTTTGGTGTATATCAGTTCTCTTCCTATGCACACCCTTAAAATGCGGGATCCGTCCGCACCTTCACTTTCTATCAAATTTTCATAATCCGAACCATTCAATGTGTTTAAAAAGGTGTTTTTACGGGACTGTACGAGAAATCAGTAAAAAAAAAAAAAAAAAGGCCAAAAAGGGCTTGATCCGAGCAGTTTTTCATAAAAATGCATTTCTCGCATGGACACATTAAAACAAATTTTAAACACATTGGACGGTACGGATCATGAAAAATTTGATCGGGAAAATGAAGGTGCGGATGTAGTCCACCTTTAAAAGATTTGGATAGGAGGTTTGGGGTGTGTGTGTGTGTGTGTGTTTTTTTTGAAAGGCGAAAAACTTTATTAATCTCTGAAAGAAACAAAGATTAAAAGGGAATGAGGGGCCAAAAACAAAGATTAAAGGGAATTTGGGGTGTGTGGGTGTGTGTGTGTCTATATTGTGTTATTATCTCCAACTTCCTATCTCTTCCTTCCTCTCATTGTATTCCTTGAATTTCTAATTTTAAAAAACTCTGCCTTATCTACTCTTCTTGTTCCACATTGGTTAATTATAACTTTAAAAAACTAGTATATGAGTTCGATGGTCTCTCCATTTATTGTCACTTGAATTTTTTGACATGGTATTGTAGCTAGACATTGAAAACCTTTTAGAGTAGGCTCTCTCTATTGATTAACCCGATGTTTGTGCCTTAAGAACGCCCTATTTCGTTGTTCGATTTTGAATAATATGAATGAAAAAAAGAATAGAATTTCAAATAAATGTTATAGGAGACAAAATTTGTATAGATAGCAATACGATCAATTATTAGACATAAAATTTTATTAGACAGTCTTTTTTTTTTTTTTAAGTTCGTTCAAACTTCTTTTTTTTTTAAATTAAATTTCTCTTCTTTATTACATTTTGATATAGTTTCCATATAATAGATCACTAATTATTAAATTAATAAATTTAGGACAATATTAAAACTCTCTCTAGTGCAAAAATGGGACAAGTGGATTGAATTCAGCCTTTTTGCGGGGACCTTCTCGATCCCATTTCAATGATAAGAACATTTTAAAGAACTCGTTGAGGTTGAAAATCATAATGGTCGTTGTTTAGTTTGAAAGACGTGTATCCTGCCAGAAAAAGATTGGAAAACAAGCTCGAATCCCTATCAAAATGAATATATTCAGAGAACATATGAAACGATAACTTATCAAAATGGTTTTTTGTGTGACTGATTTCCCTCAACAAATTTTTAAAAAATAAACAATTTATAGCATCAAAGAAGGCCCAATGAGGGCCTAAAAGGGCCCTCAAAAGGATTGAGGATCCTTTCCCAGTCTTCATAGAAATACCATAATTTATCACCAGCTATATTATTACTTAGCAACACAAGTATTGCTCGCGCATATACTTGGCAGAATTAAGAAGGGAAACAATTGAAAATTAACAGAGAACAATTCCAGTTAATAATAATGTGTCAAAAACGATATTTGTACAAATTTGAATGTTATTCTTCATCATCGACATATTAGTCACTTAGACAGAAATGTAAAAAAAATAAAAAATCAAATCCAGGAAATCAAACTCTAATTTGCAACTTAATCATGTGATTGTTGGCATGATTGTACTGCTTTATATTGCAGGTTGCATGTCCTAGATTGGGAATCTTGGAACTTGACGGGTGCAAGAGTTTGAGATGTATATTTCATCCTTCAATGGCCAGAGTTTTTGTGAATCTCGAGGAATTAATCATTAATGATTGCTCGAAGATGGAAGCAGTAGTTGACAGGGAAGAAGAAATAGAAGGACAAAGAAGAAAGACTACTGATAAAACTCTGTTCCCACATTTGAATAAATTGGAACTTCGTCGTCTACCAGAATTGAGATGGTTTTGCCACTTTAGGTATCCTTTAGAATTGCCACTTCTAAGCCAGATGGTCATTGAGGTCTGCCCCAGATTGAATTCTTTCTCTTCGGCAAGCGTGAGATCTTCTGCTCATGCACAAATGGTACTCTTCAATGATGAGGTAATGCTTAATTTAATTATAAGTTACCCATTTCTTTTTGTTTAAAGAATTACTAGCTCGTACATAGATAATGCTTTCCCTATTAGTATTCACCAATGCTACGTAGAAGTTATTGGGGTGCTCTTGGAGAAATGCTAATTTATTCCAAAGTTATTTCTGCGTACTAGGATTAGAGGACCAATTTCTTGGTATTATTCTCGACAAATGAAGGAGAAGTGTTTCTCTCTCTAAGGTGAGCTAATGCTCTCAAAATCTGACCTAGAAGAGTGAAAAATATGTTTATATAATGTCAAGGTCGGAGCCCTAAAGAGGACCATTGAGAAAACGCCACATAAAAGCAAAACGCGTTGCGCTTGTACTGCACTTGCGAAATAGCTAACGAGCGCAACGGAATATGCAAGGCAAAATTACGTGGTGCTCGATAGCAGAACGAGCGCCACAGCAAGCACTCATCAAGCACTGATCTCAAAAACTATTTGTTAGTTTTTTGTGTCATAACTTTTGGTGATTATTGGTTCAAAAAGGTAAAAAATTATGGTTTTTATCCCAATTTTTTTAGAAAAGACCAGCTTTTAGCATCTTTTTAAGGTGCTAAAAGTTGGTCCTTTCTAAAAAAAAAAGGGTAAAAATCTTCTTCTTTTTTTTTCGATGCCTCTCGTCGGGACCAACCAATAATCACCAAAAATTATAATGCAAAACTAACAAACACAAAAAAAAAATTGAATAAAGACAACTAAAAAATGACTTTTAGCCATGCAAGTGACTAAAAATGAGTTGATTTTTAATGAAGGTTTTTTTAATGAAGAAAATCAATGTAGAGCAAATACATGGTGAACAAAAGTATTGCACTAGATTGACATAAAAGATGATCAAATACTAAGTTTAAATCATACTTAAAGCATCTAAACACATGAATATAAGAAAAGATTGTGTCTTGATGATGCAAGGAAGATTTTGAGAATAATCAAACTAGAGCATATACAAAAATATTGAATATAGCACTAGAATGAATTAAAGATGATCAAATCAAAATAGAAATCACCTCTAAAGCATAGGACCCCATGAACAAATGAAGGAGAAGTGTTTCTCTCTTTAAGGTGGGCTAATGCTCTCAAAATCTGACCTAGAAGAGTGAAAAATATGTTTATATAGTGTCAAGGTCGGAACCCTAAAGAGGACCAATGAGAAAACGCCACATACAAGCAAAACGCGTTGCCCTTGTACTGCACTTGCGAAATAGCTAACGAGCGCAACGGAATATGCAAGGCAAAATTGTGTGGCGCTCGATAGCAGAATGAGCGTCATGGCAAGCGCTCATCAAGCACTGAACTCTAAAACTATTTTGAAGGAAGCACTTGATAGACAGCAAGCGCCAACAAGGGCGCACATCAAGCGCTAAGCTCTGAAACGAATTTAATTGAGGTACAAGCCTCTTAAAAAATATATATATATATATTCTATCAAACCTAAAGGCAAACGAAGAATTCCAATGCCATATAAAACAAGATTTTCCAATGAGACCTATAATCAAAATAATTAATATGATGCATGGAAAAACTTGAACATGAAATGCAAATAAATGCGTATACCTCTTGTTAACGAAATCTAAGCATACTTCATGGCAATAGCTTTTCAATAATTCTTGATCCCTCGGGCGGAGCATCTAGACTCAATACACTAAAACACCTCCCAAACTCAAATGAAAAAAGAACAAAATACAGACTCCAATGGTTTGTCGGAATCCGAAAAATGCCAATAACATTAACACTTTTCTCTTTAGAAAATCGTTGCCTCTACCATCCATTGTCGCCACTTTCTTTCTACAGTCCCAAGTTTATTTTGGTCTCCTTTGCCGAGGCTCAGCCTCAAGAGCCTCAAGATAGTCCCTAGATTTTGATAACTTTGTTGGGAAAAATGTTTCGGATATTTGGCAATGGAAGCATTCCACAAAACAATTCTTATTGATAATAAAACTTGATATTACAAATTACAAGAACGGAATACAAAATTAATTACAAACCGAGCCGAGTCCTGTGTGATACCACAATCTCCTTAAAGAAGATTCGCCGTCTACCTTAGGGTGTTGTAGACTCTGTCGGCGTCTTCCTCCCAGGATAAAACGGCTAAACCACGAGCCGACGAAACACCACCGTCGACCGCCTTGGCGAACTTACTTGCGTCTGCCTCTCACTCTCTCTCAAAGAAATGTATTTTTGGAAGTGAGTTATCGAGTACGAAGGACTTGTCTAAGCAAGAAGAAGATGGACCTATTTATAGGCAACCAATGGCCAAGTCCACCCAAGTCCTTGCCTTGGCTTGCAAGGAAAGACCCTTGCCTTGGCTTGCAAGGAAAGTCCCTTGGCTTGCAAGGAAAGCTTGCCTTGGCTTGCAAGGAAAGTATGTAGAATTGACTCCGCCGAATTAAATGAGGACAATGAATCTCACCACGGGGGAGAATGTACTCCAGGACTTAGTGTACACGTAATGGAACACATCGGTTGCCTCGAGAGACCCTCCGCGTGCCCATTTTAATTCATACCGAAATTCTCAAATTTCCAACAAACTTACTATACCTAACTTATAGAATGGAATAGTGATCCCGACGTTCTGTTAGACGCCAGATTGCCGATTTACATGGCAACGGCGATCTGCCGTTTAATTGCTACAACATTAATGTTTTACAAATCATCACTTTGACGGCCCGAGCACCCTTGAGGATAGAGATATGTTGATTTGTTCGATCTATGAAACGTTTTTCGGCCTATGATAACACGATATCAATACTTGATTAGGTTTAAGCCCTGCGGAAACAGTGGCACGCGTCTAACAGAAAAAACACCAGGAGATGGACAACATTTATTCAAAGTCATTTCAACTTGGACGTAATTCAAACTGAGATGTACTTTCCAAACTAGTGATCAACACCTTTAGTTTGTTTGTTTATCTTTTTCTCTTGTCCGTTTGGTCATGTGATTGTTGGCATGATTGTACTGCTTTGCATCGCAGGTTCAATTCCCTAGATTGGAAAATTTGGAGCTAGAAGGGCTGCAGAATATGGATAACATATGGGGCACTGAATATCCTACTAGCTCATTATCTAAACTGAAATTCCTCAAAGCAAAACGCTGTGTGAAACTGAAAAATATATTCCGTCCTTCCATGGCAGAAGTTTTTGTGAAGCTCCAGGAACTGAGCATTAATGATTGCTCGAAGATGGAAGCAGTAGTTGACGGGGAAGTAATTGACAGGGAAGAAGAAGTAGAAGACGGACAAAGAAGAAAGACAGATGAAACTCCGTTCCCTTATTTTAGTAAATTGGAACTTCGTTGTCTACCAAAAATGATGAGGGTTTGCCAGTTCACTCGTCCTTTAGAATTGCCACGGCTAAGCCAGATGGTTATTGAGGACTGCCCTAGATTGAATTCATTCTCTTCGGGAAGAGTGAGCTTCCCAAAACTCCTCTCTCGAGATGTATCCTACGATTTTGTTGGTGATGACACGACAGTGACTGAGGAGGAGGAACCCAGTAAAATGGCATAAGAAAATATCTGGAAGGATGTCAATAGAAGAGGTGTCACTTGGGCGGGCAATAAAGACGTTTCTTGAATCACCTGTAAGTTGCAACATAATCTTCCAACACTTTTTTAGCTCCATAGTCTATCTTTTGCTTTACTTTATTTTGCCTTTCAGTATTCCCAGTTTAACCTTCTTGCCTTCTAACTCGTAAGAATTACAGTGTAGCTGCAACAAAAATATGTGTAACAGTTGTTGGTAACGGTGAAAAACTATTGCGCCTGGACTAGAAATCCGTAACACAGTATTTACCCATCTGTTGTCATAAAACAGGTGAGCAATCCCTGTTTAGGTGTGTTCTATATAATTTGAGAATTTAGCACCATGCTGCAGACATGATGAAATAACTTGTTGCATATCAAGATTGAGGACTCTCATTTAGCTCAAAAAAAAGTGATTGATATACAAGACTATGAGCCTGTTGTTAAATGACAATTAAGACGGATGCAAATACCCCTTCTAGTTCTAGTTTTCACTTGTCGATGATCATTAGGTGTTACCAGTTCCTAACTCAGCATAAAATCTTTTTCAACCTAGTGGTGAGTGAATACCTATAAGTTCTAGGTATATATAGCCCAGTGGATACATTCACTTTTATGGCTGAGTGTCCCGTTTTTAGTCACTTAGCTAAAATTCATTTGTTGGTTTTGTCCTTACTCAAATTTCTTTTCCATTTGATAGTTTTTTGCGCCATAACTTTTGGAGATTATTGGGTCGTCTCGACGAGAAGAATTAAGTTGCTAAAAGTTGATCCGTCCATGAAAAAATTGGGTAAAAATCATAATTTTTTATTTTTCCGATTCCTCGTCAAGAAAAACCAATAATCACCGGAAGCTATGACGCAAAAGTACTACCAAATGCAAAAAAAAAAAAAAAAAATGAACAAGGACAAAACCAAAAAATAACTTTTAGCCAAGTGACTAAAAACCGGGAAGGGTGGTGCTAATGCCAAAACCGTTTTTGTTTGTGCCAAAATTGTAGTGCTTAAAAACTGTACCATGTGCAAGGTACAAGCCTTATATGCACAATAATTTTGGCATAAACAAAAATGGTTTGCTTGAGCCAGGCCATACCATGAAAGCCTAACAGCCTCAACAAAAGACAACTTCAATCTGTCAGCTGAATAAAATCAGCCTTTTCATTTACTGTGAATAGAAGTGATATGTTAATTGAACAAATTTTCTAATTTTCTGGGATCGTGGGACATTTTCCAATTAATCACTTTGCTCTTGAAGGTTTCGACTACTAATCTTACATTCGTAGGCCACATTTAAAAGGAATAATCCGTATTTCAAACTTGCAATGATCCTGTTTGTTTTCCTGAGCTGTTCAACGTCGTATTCTAAATCGGAGGACAGTCATGTAATTTTATTTTATTTTTGCTATCCATTTTATCTTTAATTCCGACTTCTGATTTTTTTTCAATTTCTAGATATCCATCAGGTGCGGCAAGATGTAATACAAGAATCCGTGAGGGTTTTGAAACAAAAGAGGAGAGTCACCAGCCATCCTTGTGCCCTGGTTGCTGAATGATATAACGTATGTAATGCGCTCTACATCTTCTTTGTGGAACTGTATGCTTATATGTTGCAATGGACAACGGAATATGAATTCGTAGATTGGGAGTTTGTTCCAATTTTCTTCTTCGCACTTTTCTCTCCGTTTTCTAGGCGGTCAATTTATGTATAAGACACTTCAGGATTATGCAAGATAATACTGAACATTTGTTTGTGATCTGTTAATGTAGTTTTGAAATGATTTTATCAGAAGCATCACTCTTCCTCTCTCGCACTGCTCTCCCAATCTATCACAACATCTGCACCTTCTATCTCATTCTCTGTATCGCTCGATTTCACTCTGAATTCACACACCATATGCAAACTACAGAGAATGGTAATATTTGGCTAGTATTCCTTGTCAGATTTGTTTCCTTTTCTCTGGTGACTCCTAAGGATCTTACCGAGAATGGTAACACTTTTTATTTTCGTAATGTGGTATCCAAAGAGATGGTAATGATCTCTTGTGGTTGCGCTTGGTCACGGTTTGTAAGTTCAAGTGGTTTGAATGATGGAAATGGTGGAGGCTCGGGAGAGAGGAGAGATAGTGTTGATATGTGCTCAATAGATTGTGTTGTGTTGGACGGAGCATCGAATGTCCACTTTGGCTCCATGAGTGTCAATTCATCCCAAATAATGGACATTTCAGAGCAAAAATCGGAGACAGATTTTCCTTTATTTTGCTTCAAATCTCGGATATCCATCTGAAGTTTGTATTCTCTCGATAAGTTAGTTTGGACATAACGCCTTGCAAGAAAATCCCAAACTTGTTTTGCAGTCTCAAATTTACCCAGTTGCATACTAATTTTTCCAATGCAACGTTTATTTGCAAATAATGCCTCTCTCATATGGGTGAGACCTATACATATATGGGACCCACATCATGTGAGATGGTATTACAAATAACCGTTGCATTACAATTTTTCTCCTAATTGACACACTAATAGAATTAAAATTAGCAATTCAGGTAATTATAAAATGTTTGTACTTATGTGCAATGTACGTGCCTTTTATGCATTGATGTTTTGGCACAATCAAAAATAGTTTTGGCGTTATATAATATAGGAATTCAAACTAGGTCTGAGTTCGTCCAATTTCTTCTCAAAGGCATCGTCCTGTAGATCATTGGATTTTATGGGATATGTTTTCTTACCCGTGACGTATTTCCACATGCCTTTTCCTTTTAGGAAACTACGCATGAGCTGAGAACGATGGCCTAATTGAGACCATCTAATTTGACGGAAATGGTTTGAACAACATCAGAATGATTTTGAAAACAAGGAAAATTGAAAACACATAATAGACACGTCAAAGAGGACTTATCGTAATGATTTTTCGTACCACCATCCTGTCATGGGCCAAGCCAGTAGGCCCCTGGACAAGAACTGAAACCAAAACAAGATGTTCTTGAATTCTGTCAAAAGACATAACCTACCCACAAGACTACCACCAACAGCATTATATTTGAGGGTTAAATAGTCCTTTTGTTGAGGCCAGTGGACAAAAAATCGTGTACTTACTCTTTACGATTTGTCACGTAAAGTCCTCAAGGGTTCTTCATTGGAGATTTCAAGAACAATAAACAATCGTGTACTCTTTACGATTTGTCACGACTGCCGAGGTTGAGAAAACTTAAGATCTATTTAAGTGTGAAAGACTTTCATAGACTGTGGGATTTTGATGATTTAAAAAAATTTCAACGCCTACAGAATTTGACAATATCATGGGGAGGATGCTCTTTACATGGTGAAAGCCGCAGACAAAGTCAAGAAGAAGCAAGAATGGAACTACTCAAACGGTGCCCTATGACACTTCCTCTCACATTGCAGAAACTAGACCTTCAGTGTTTCCCTATACAGGGCCTAACTGATTGGTTGAGGCCTGCCGAAATAAAGGGACTAAAGAAACTCTACATCAGAGGGGGGAATTTACGTGATATAGGCAAATCACAGATACACTGAGGGGAGCACTGGGACGTGGAGATATTGCGCTTGAAGTACTTGAGCGAATTAAAGATAGATTGGAGCGAACTGAAGATATTATTTCCCAAATTAATTTACTTGCACCAAGAAGAATGCCCCAGGTTTACTAACTTCCCATGCAATGACGGGCGTGTGGATGAAAAAGAAGGTCACTGATACTCGAAAATACCTCAAAACCACTGACATGATCAACTCAACTTCTATGTCGCGCTCTGGTTCAAACTCAGCTCAGGATGGTTGTAACAATTGTACATCTATCTTCAAGTTTCTTTCTTGTTATACTACAACTGAGATTATTTCAGAAACAAACATTTGATATCTAGAAATATGTACTCATTATGGAGTATTTTGTTCTATGTAACTAACCTTATGGATATTGCTTGAGGATTATTTCTGAAACATAGCATTTGAGGAAGATTAAGGTATTTTCTTTTGTAGTGTTTTTTTCTTTTGAGGTCGTAGAAACAGTTTATCAGATTGTGTAAGTATTGAAATGAGTTAGAGATGAATTGAAGATGTTGAGCGGAATTCTTTCGCGCCAGAGAGATTACACACAAACGAACTCAATAATCTATAATTTACAATATAGAATTGCCTATTAAATAAATATCAGACGTCAAGAACTAAAAGTCGACTAGCGATGCACTAAAGTAAACAAATGCATCACGGGAAACTATGTACGTGACATATCTTCTATAATAGAACGTGGATAATCTCTGATAATTGTCTTGGATAGTTGTAGAAATTGTTAGAATTGTCTCATAAATGCAGGTTCCACAAAAATATCTTTGAAGTTATAAGATCGATGCTCGTACATTGTGATAAACAGTTAGAATTGTCCGAGACACTTACGGAAGAGAAGCCCAACTGGCCCTATAATTCTGTTCGCAGCTAGGCTGGATTTAAAGTTGTCCATAAAATTCTGAAGGTGGGCAGTTTTATTTTTTTTTTTTTTCCCTCAAATTTCATTCGCAATCAATTCACATCAATTTTTCTTTTTTATTCCCTTGCTTTTTACTTTTTACTTTTTACTTTTTCCTTTTGGATTTTCGTCTTTTCAACAAAGATGGCTGCTCCACCACCAAAAGCAAAGCCCTCATTTGAGGTGTAGAGAATTAGGTAAAACGGAAAAACAAACAGTAGATTGGCCTAATGGCCAAGTTTGGGACCTTTAAAGTGTGTTTAGCCCATCCTTTATCAAACTTAGATTTTATCTATTGGGAAAGCAATGTGATTTTATCACACCTCCAAACAAAACTAGATTTTATCATTTTATCTCATAAAAATCCATTCGAGTTGGTCATCCATGGTAGTTCTAAATGTTGTTTTTTTAGGCTTGGAGTCAGTAGGTAAGAACGAGATGAATCTATTTATTGTCTATTGTACATACTCGCTCCAAATGATAGTTCCGTATCATAAGTCGTGCAATTTTTTCAGATAAAAAATATATAGTGTCACTTCTATTTATAATGAGCTTAATTAGAAAACCATTCACATTTCACACCCAAATTCCATAGCACCCATGACCACCACCAAGAACGACCATTCCAGAACCTAAACCTCTCTGCTTGATTTTCTTGTCAAATTTTCAATTCTCTCTTTCAAAGAGCATGGCCAGTATTGATTCTCTTGAAGAGGTCATGGCAAGTTCTGATTCTACTGAAGTCCCTTCCTCATCACTTTGTGAGACTCCAACCATCACTTATTCTACCAAAACTGAATCAAAGTGTTCGATACGACATTTGCCATCCTATTTTTCAAGGCCAGGTTTTGTGTCTCAAAACCCAAATCGCTTGAGAATTACAACCACCACGAAGCTGCTTCCAGCAGTGCAACCACCCACAAAAATGACCACCTCTGTGGAGCTGTTTCCCTCTCTTCTAAAATGATCTCCAATGATCTCCTCCTCGTGGATTCGGCTTTTTCAGAGGTGAAGGAGTACATGGACCACGTGAATGTGAAAATTAACCAAGCCCATGAGAAATTCCAGGAGCTACAAATATTAGGGAGCAGTCAGAGAGACTTCGACGAACGTCGAAAGGCTGTTGCGAAGCTGAAATCCCAGGTCCCTACTAAAATCCGTTCTGCCAATTCCAACCCACATCATAATCGGTGGCCTAATATAAACGAGACACAGGATGGAATGGCGCACTTCTTCTACAAGGAGCCAAAGCTTGTGCACACTGGCGGTTCTAAGGCCCTATCGAGAGCTTACTATGAGCTCCAGATGAATTGCGGCATTATTTGTTATGCTTCTTCAGGTTCCCGCCAGGGGCAATTATAAAGAGAACAACGCTGATTTACTTGTGGATAGGCCAGGGATATACTTTCAGGAGGCAGAGCTCTTTCTCATTAGACTGGGAATGAAAACGAGAAGAGGATGCTGGCAATGAGATCTTTGATGAGCTTACTGCAAAGGGCTTCATCAATCATCGAGCCTATTTACCAAAAGTGCTCCTTGGCGCCAGACAGTTGCATGATGAGCGTTTCAGTTCGTTCTTCTTTATACAAAGATGCTGAGGTAAATGGATTTACTTCAAAAAATTCTCTTGATCTGGATCTTGGATTTGTTTGTGATGGTCGTCTAGATGGACACTCCTGTCTGGTCAATGTTGGAGAGGCCATTATAAATTACGGGCCTGAAATATTGAGAAGATGAAGTATATCCAAAGGTCTTCATCTCGGAAAATGGCAGAGCTCAGCTACGCACCACATTGAACTAGCTGATTCAAAAATTCTACATGGACTGAATAAGGTGAAGAGCTTAAAGTTTCTTAGCCTTCGAGGGATTTCTTTGATTACGGAGCTTCCCACAGTCATTTTAGAGCTCAATGATCTAAAGATCTTAGATCTCCGAGCTTGTCATAATCTTGTGGCGATTCCTCACAGTATCGGTTCGCTGTGGAGTTTGACACACTTGGACATCTCCGAGTGTTACTTTTAGAACACATGCCCAAGAGTCTTGCTCAACTATCAAACCTTCAAGTCCTTAAGGGATTCCTCATTGGGGATTTCAACAACAAGAAGCGGCCATGTACTCTTTACGATTTGTCAAGACTGCCGAACCTGAGAAAACTTAACATCTATATAAGTCTGAAAGACTTTCACAAACTATGGGAATTTGATGATTTAGAAAAATTTGCGGGCCTTGAAAAGTTGAGTATATCATGGGGAGGCTGCAGACAAAGTCAAAAAGTAAGCATGGAACTACTCGGACGATGCCCTCTGACACTTCCTCCTAGATTGCAAAAATAAGACCGAAGTTTCCCTCTAGAGAGTCTAACCAATTGGTTGAGACCTACCTCACTAGAGAAACTCTACATTAGAGGAGGGCAACTACGTGATATAGGCCAAATTCAGAGATGCCAAGGGAAGTGGAGGACCGTAGAAATATTGTGTTTGAAGTACTTGAGTGATTTAAAGATAGATTGGAGTGAACTGAGGAAATTATTTCCCGGATTAATTTACTTGCACCAAGTAAAATGCCCCAAGTTTCCTAACTTCCCTTGTGATGAGAGGGGCGTGTGGATGGAGGAGGAGGACATTGATACTCACGCGGAGCTGCAGAAATACCACAGAAGAGTCAGACCCAGAGGCACGATGAGCTCAAGTCCCATCATTCGTACACATTACTCGACACTCACATACAAGTAGGTCCCGCACACATTTATTACGTAGAATCCACTTTTATGTGATGTGTTGTGTTCGGTGTTGTATCAAGATGGTTGTGTTCCTAGCATCTCTCCATTACAAAATCTAGGGGTGAGGCTGTTGACCGCCCATATAAGGCAAGATGTAAGTCGTGTTGAGGTGTAAGCTAGCTTTTGAAGTTTTTTTTTTTTTTTTTATGTGTAAGAAATAAAATCAATAAAAAATACCATTAGAAAAAAGGAGATAGTGTTCGGTACACAAATGCGCCTTACTAAAAATAAGAAAGTAGTGAACAAAATAAAAATAAATAAATAAATAACATGACAGGGCATAAAAACGTAGTGCATTACTAGATCCAAAATTCCAAATGTTAAAAGCACACTATCTCATCTTGCAAATAGGCCAAAACGCTTTGCTTCACCCAATCAATGTATGATGTATTGACTCTTCAACTTCAAAAAAAAAAAAAAAAAAGAACTCGCTCTTGTGATGCATTTGCCTCCATCTTCTGGTGAAGAAGGCATGAACTCCTTCGTTTCACCTAAAAAATCAACACAGAAGAACGTTTTCTCAGGCCTTTTTTTTTTTTGATAAGCAAAAATTTATTAATCTTTGAAAACGAATTACAAAGATTAAAAGGGACTGAGACTGAAAACGCCAAAGACCCGAAAGGGGAAATAACAAGAAACAACCAGGATGGTAAGATACCAGCCAAACCAAAAAACCTGAAAAAAGAACACCCTAAAAACCCGTCACAGGGAAAACTAGAAGCAGAACCCACAGCACTCTACCCAAGGAAAGGAAAACCCACTGCGTTCCACCTAAAAAAGCCGCCACAGGGAAAACTAGAAGCAGAACCCCCAAAAACGCCGATACCTCCAACCAAAAAACAACCAACACCAGGATAAGCCAAAGAGCTCCCACCAAAAACGACGACAAAATTAGAACATCACCGGAATGGATGTATCATCCTCCAAGACATCATGAGCTTTGATTTCCTTTAGGACACCCCAAAATCGCCTTTGAAAGCTTTGGATGGAGTCTGTTGGTGCAAAATCCGGGAGTCTTCGGGAAACTGAACTTGTTGATGATGGAACTTGCTTCGAGGCACGTTACTATGTCGCTTTCCGAAAACAGTATTCGCCCCCACCGTTTGGTGTGCACCGGGTTGATAGCGAATCTGTCCGAGGATACAACGAAGCCCGATCAATTCAATGATCTTCTGCCTGCGTCCACACAAACGAAGGACAGACAGAATACCGAGTCAAAATGAATCGAAAGAACCAAGGAATTGCTGGCACCGTTTCTGCAATAACGGTACAGCAAAACTAGAAAGCAATCTGTAGTAATTTTGGCAGAGTAACAAGGCTAGAATTCCGTATATCGTGAATGTAATTTGGGTGTTATTTATAGACCCAAATGCACCATTTCACTTTAGGACACGCCCTTTAGTGAAGAGACTTGAGTTTGGGTTATACCCCTCCGTTTAGAGTTGCATCCATACACGAACTAGTGTCTGAAATTCACTTGCAAACGAACCGGTATCGATACACCTAATCAGTAGTATCGATACTCAAACCTTCTGTTCGTGAAACAGCCAATTGGTATCGATACCGGCCACCTTACCGCCAAATGGCAATAAGAAAGGGCCGACGTGCTAAGTGCAAAGTGCGCCATCAAAGCGCCACACAGCCCACTGCCACGCTCACGCTCACGCGCGCGGGTGCATATGAGTGTGTTCCATCACCGGCTACGCCGGTAATGCACGTAGCACCATAGGTGCCTTGCCACTTAACACTATGTGAACATTATAGGAATGTTCCCATATATATACCACTCAACATTTTCCTCACTAGCCAATGTGGGACAAAACCAAAACACAACAATAAAAGCTTTCTAAAAGGCACAAGGAATATTTTGATAAAACCCCAAATAAAAACCCATTTATTTTGATAATTTCCAACAGAGTCAATTATTTGCCTACTCAACTTTACAACCGTTAGGAAAAGCTTTACAACTTACTAGCCAGAGAAAAGTGGCTTAAGCCTTTCACTAGATTAAGCTAGAAAACAACCAATTCAAAAACCCCATTTGTAATTCCCATGCTTTTGGGATAAAGATCCTCTCATACAATTCAAAGCGCAATCCACCACGGTTCTATTTTGGTAATATGAGCAGTTTATTATTTTAGGACTTGATATTTAAAGAATTCATGCCTAAAATTATACTATTAATTAGCCGAATCATATTTGTTCTGAGTTTTGATTGTCCATTTCTTTCAAGACCTGTTCAATGACTGATTGTCTTTTTAAGCTGATTTTTATGATAGATGATTTAAAGGCATCAAGCAATTGCTTTTTAATGCATTCCAGAATAGTAGGGAAAAAAAAAAAAACACATTCTTGCTTTGCATGAGCATATCTCTAAGGGGAAGTATAACTTAAAAATAGAGCAATCATATGCATTACTTTACAGCTAAAACAAGGACAAGCATATACATTGCTTTACAGTTTTAGTCAGGACAAGCATATCTTATCTTACACAACCGAACAAACAAATTCCATAGCACACACCTCTCTGCTTGATTTTCACATCAAAGTTTCAATTCTCTCTTTCAAAGAGCATGGCCATTATTGATTCTGTTGAACAGATCATGGCAAGTTCTGATTCTACTGAAGTCCCTCCATCACTTTGTGACACTACAACCATCCTCAATTCTACCAAAACCAAATCCAAGTGCTCAATTAGAAATTTGCTATCCAATTTCAAGGCCAAGTTTTGTGTCTCAAAACCCAATAACCACCACGAAGCTGCTTCCAGCAGTGTAACCACCCACAAAAAAGACCACCACGGTGAGGCCATTTCCTTCTCTTCTAGAATGATCTCTAGTGATCTCCTCCTCGTGGATTCGGCCTTGAAGAAGTACATGGACCATATGAATGTGCAAATCAATCAGGCCCGTGAGAAATTTGAGGAGCTAAAAACATTCGGGGGCAATCAGAGAGACTTCGACGAACTCCGAAAGGTCGTCGCGAAGCTGAGGCTCCAGATCCCTTCGCATGTGAAAATCCGTTCTGCCGATTCCAACCCACATCGTAACCGGTGGCCTAATATAAACGAGGCCGAGGAGGGAATGACACACTTGTTCTTCAAGGAGCCAGAGCCTGTGCGTGCTAGTTATATTGATGGTCTAATATTGGAAGCTTATCATGAGCTGCCCAAAGAATTTCGGCATTCTTTGTTATGCTTCTTCAAGTTCCCACCAGAGGCAACTATAAAGAGAACAGCGATGATTTACCTATGGATAGGCCAGGGATATACTTGCTTGAATTCGTTAGCTTTTGGTCCTTTCATGAACAAACGAGAAGAGGATGCTGGCAATGAGATCTTTGAAGGACTTATTGAGAAGGGCTTCATCGAGCCTATCTACCAAAATTGCTCCTTGGTGCCGATAATTTTGCAGGATGAGTTTTTATGTTCGTTCTTCTTTATACAAAGAAGCTGAAGATAGTGGTTTTACTTCAAATGACACTCTTGATCTGGATATTGGATTTGTTCGTGGTGGTCAACCTGGGCACTCATGTCTGATCAATGTTGGTGAGGCCATTATTAATTTCGAGCCTCAAATATTTGAGAATATGAAACACATCCAAAGTCTTCATCTCGGAAGATGGCAGAGCTTGGCTACGCACCACATTGAACTAGCAAAACCCAAAATTCTCCATGGACTGAAGAAGTTGTATGGCCTAACTTTTCTTAGCCTTCGAGGGATTTCTATGATTACCGAGCTTCCCATAGTCATTTTAAAGCTCAACAAACTGAAGATCCTAGATCTCCGAGCTTGTCATAATCTTGAGGAGATTCCAGATGATATCGGTTTGCTCTGGAGTTTTACACACTTGGACATGTCCGAGTGTTACTTTTTAGAACACATGCCCAAGAGTCTTGCTCAACTATCAAACTTTGAAGTCCTTAAGGGATTCCTAATTGGAGATTTCAACAACAACAAACAGTCATGTACTCTTTACGATTTGTCAAGACTGGAAAAGTTAAGAAAACTTAACATCTACGTAAGTGTGAAAGATATTCAGACTATGGGACTTTGATGATTTAGTAGATTTTGTGGGCCTGCAAAAGTTGACTATATCATGGGGAGGCTGCAGACAAAGTCAAGAAGTAGCAAACATGGAACTACTCAGAAGAGGCTCTCTAACACTTCCCCCTAGTTTGCAGAAGCTAGACCTTCAAGGTTTCCCTATAGAGACTCTAACCAATTGGTTGAGACCTACCAACATAAAAGGACTAGAGAAACTCTACATTAGAGGAGGGCAACTACGTGATTTAGGCCAAGTTCAGAAACGCCAAGGGGACTGGTGGACCGTGAAGATATTGCGTTTGAAGTACTTGAGTGATTTAGAGAGAGATTGGAGCGAACTGAGGGTATTATTTCCCGAATTAATTTACTTGCACCAAGGAGAATGCCCAAGTTTACTTAACTTCCCTTGTGATGAGAGGGGCGTGTGGATGAACCAAGAGGCCATTGATACTCACGGGCAGCTGCAGAAATACGACAGAAGAGTCAGAACCAAGAGAGCACGATGAGCTCAAGTTCTATTATTCAAACACAACCCCTCACATGCACTTAGCTCCCGCACACATTTATTATGCACGACCCATGTGTATGTGAAGGGTTGTTTTCAGTGTTGTGTCCAAACTGTTGTGTTCCTTGCATCTCTCTAATGTATTTCTAGAGGAGAGGCGGCTGACCGCCCATATAAGGCAAGATGCAAGCCTCAAGTTGTAAGCTTTTGAAGTTTTTATTTTTTATGCGCAAGAAATAAAATCAATAACAAGTACCATAAATAAAAATAAAAGGAGATAGTATTTGTATTACACAAATGCGCCTTACTAAAAATAAGAAAATAGTGAACAAAATTAAAAATAAAAATAAACATGATAGGGCATAAAAACATAGTGCATTACAAATGTTAAAAGCACCCTATCCCATCTTGCAAATAGGGCAAAACGCTTGGCTTCACCCCTAACAATGTACTCTATAATGGATTGACTCTTCACTTGCATACAAAATCTGGCTCCTATGATGCATTTTGCCTCCGTCATCTGGCGAGACGGCGCGAAAGTGTATGCCTCCAACGGATGGGAGAGCGCCTTTGTTTCAGCTCAAAAAATCAACACTGAAGAACGTTTTTTCATGCCTTGCCTCAAGGCAACCCCAAAATCGCCTATGAAAACATTGGAGGGAATTAATAGTTTGCCTGCTTAACTTTACAACCGTTAACGAAAGTGTAGACACCCCGATTTTGACCCGGGATACTCACCAAGCATTCCCGATGATGAGAAAAACCACCCGTGAATACCTTAGGGTTAAGAGAAAGGCTTGAACTTGTCCCGAACCACCTCAAACCACTCCAAACCATTCCCAAATAAACTATACCAATCCAAATGACCAAAATACCCTTCAAAATACCAACATAAACCAGAACCAGCCACTGTGCTCAAAGGGGGGTTGAGCGCTCAAACCCCCTGTTTGAGCGCTCAAGCTCTGTCCAGTCTGTCGGTGGCAGAGCATCTAATGATGAGGTTCCAACTGAATGGCTGCCACCCAGCCATTTTTCTGTTGCTCGCATGCAACTGATAGACCTCAGGGCAGACCTAAAATACCCCACTAGACCCCCCACTTCAAAACCATGCACTTACCCCCCTATTTCACTCTATATAAACCCTCATTCTACACCATTTAGAGAGGTTAGACACCCTCCCATCATCTGAACTATCACTCACTCACTCTCAATCTACATTTTCAGAAGTTTTCAATCTCTTTCACCCACCACTTCAAACTCAATCCTTTTCATCCATAAAACCCACCCTTGATCATCAAGCTCTCTCACTATAACACACCATCATCCACTCTAAATCAACTCAAGCCACTACACACCTATCGTATTCTGTCCAAAACAACCCACATTGTCTTTACAAACACATCCACAAGCCAATCATCCCTCAAAACCTCCAAGTTCAAGCTTTGTTCATAATCAAAAGGTAGAAATCCATGTAAAAGTTACGGTTTGGTACTCTTGAGGGAGACCAGTGGGTTCATAGAGGTCATCTATACCTCTAATGGACTCACAAGGTCTCAAATATGCAAGAAAACAAACTTTGAAAACCCCAGCTTCAAACAGCTTGAGCGCTCAATGCTAAGACCATGAGCGCTCAAGCCGTTTGAGCGTGCTTTGTGTTCTTGTAGTTTCTGATCATATTTTATCTTGACAATATCATCCTTGTGGTTGTTTGTTGGTTCAATAACTCTCAAATCAGTTTATCTTGTTTTTTATCATCAATCATTGAACCCAAAAGCCATAAGAGTGATGTTTTGGTATCATCAACCACGGATGATCTCATTCTATGAAATAAACAGTGTATCCTACTCTTTTCAACAATGACCAGTCTGTTTAAGTTCATAAAAGCATCAAAGAATAATCAGAATCACAGAAACTCACAACACGTGAATGGGGCTTGAGCGCTCAAGGTCAGTACTATGAGTGCTCAAACCTTGCTCATTTTTGAAGTTGAATCTTGTTTACTTTTAGTTCTGTGTTCTGTTTTCAGTTTGTTGATGTGTGTGTGTTGATGTTTGGCTAAGCCAACCTAATATCAGATTGTGTGTGTGTGTTGATGTTTGGCTAGGCCAACCTGATCTCTTCTCCCTCCCTCACTCTAAGCATGCTTATGTATGGTTTAATGCTCATTCTCCACTCACATGGACACCTCAAGTTTATTTTATTCATGTTGGTGAAATTTCAATACATTATGCATCATCATATATCATGTCAAACTAATTTGTGGCCCAGATGAGGGCTGAATGCTGCAGAAACACTCAAATCCAGAAGGTGGCTTGAGCGCTCAAGGCATCCCTTTGAGCGCTCAAACTGCCCTCTAGCTCAATCAAATCTCTTCTCATTTCAGCTTGTTCTTGGCATTTTGAGTGTTCTGCAAAGCTTCAAGGCCTTGAGCCTTCATTATTTCTATACCGTTTGCCTCATTGTTGCCCATGAATCAGCTTCAAAACCCATGAATATGTGATTATGTCATTCTGTCCAGTGAGCTAAATGATGTTTGTGAATAAACAATGGTGATCAGAACATGTTTTCATCAAATCAAAGTCGTCAGAAGCATTAGAAGCATGTTTGAGTTAAGGAGGGGTTGAGCGCTCAAGCCCTCTCTTTGAGCGCTCAAGCCCTCAACAGAGAGATCAGATTGGTTTAGTTTTGTGTTGACTTGTGGTGTTGTTTCTGATTATTTTATCATCACTCTGTATATCCTCACATTGTCCTTTGCTGTTTGGACGTTCTTGATTGTTCATATTTGCATATCACTATCATTCGTGTAGATCACAATACACATGCATACACCTAAATTCCCTTGTTGTGTTTATCGTTGTTACATGGCTCTCATTCCCCATTCCCCGTATTTGTTTAAAGTTGAATTATAAGCATTTCCCATAATCCCACAAAAGTCAAGTAGAGACCGGTCTTTGAACCGGGCGAGGGGGGTGCCGTAAAACTCTTCCCCCTACGTAACTGAGCTCCCGAACCTAAGATAGTATGATGATGACGGGCCAGTAATCTTTATCCATTGAATGAGGCACGAGTCAATCGAGTTCGGTTCCTCGGGGACAATCTGCTAAAACCTGGGTGGCGACTCCGAATCGATTCGAGATCCCTCCGGAGCGGGCGTCCACAGAAAGCTTTACAATTCACTCGACGGAGAAAAGTGGCTATAAGCTTTTAGATTTGTTCTTTTCTAGCAGATCCCTCATACAATTTAAAGCACAATCCACCACGGTTCTATTTTGATGACATGAGCGGTTTATTATTTTAGGACTTGATATTCATATAATTCACGCCAAAATTTATGTTGATTGAATCTTCGTAAGAGTTTAGCTGAATCATATAAAAAGTTCTGTATGGAAGTTACAAGTCAATCATTTCTCATAGCATTTTCACTAGACGAGGAAGCAAAGCATCGGGATCTCTTTCGCACCTTACAAAGAGCCCCACTTTAAGAGCTCATTTTGCACCGAAACACTCAAGGATGACCAAAAAAAAAAACTGGTCTCGTAAAGCTGGGCAACAAAGGGAGAGATTTGACGACTTAGGTTCAATCAATTTGGGAAATAGCACAATGGACATGCAGTTTATAACACACGCAAGTTGTAGCTCACAGAGATATTGTTTCACGAAGCATCCATGGAGAAAAATTCTTCAAGCTGAGTTTCATTCACCACAATGCCAAGTTTCTGCCTACAAACTGCATTGAGGGAATCTGTTCCTACAGTACTCACATCTGCAGCAATGATCTCGTTGTATTCGTTCAGGTTGTGGACAGCTCCATCTGCATAAGCATACGAGATATTAAGAGCAGTAAAAAGCATGTCAATGCAGAAATCACGTCTTACTGAGTAATAAAGCCAGTGTATCTCTTTAGATACCGAAATTGCAAAGTTCAGATAGTATGACAATCTTTTTCCCAACTCATGACTCTGAATGCTTGTGCGATTATGTTTCTGTCTTTGGTGTGTGTGTGTGTGTGTGTGAGAGAGAGAGAGAGAGAGAGAGGAGATATTCATCTGGGATAAACAGTTTATGACTGTATAAGTGCAATTTATATTTCTCGTGACACTATAACTAGACCAGGCCGGCCGTTTATTTAACGGAACTATTAGCGAGGGGGTACATAAATTTACCATAGGACAAGTAATACATGGGATGGGACTAATATTGATGAGGTCAATTATATACTACACTCCACATTGTACTCCTATTTGTTATACCAGACTCTCTGGGACTATATATCCAATGAATATGTAATTCGAACCGTGAAGATTTTTAATCAAACACCGAATATATGGTCCTCTAGAATAGATAGTCCAATTCGACACTCATAATTCATATCCAGGGGCCGGAGTGAAAATACACACTAGGTTGCTGTAGCAAAAATGCACACTTCATTGGATTCTGGTTAAATAACAAATGTGGCACAAGTTGGAAGTTCTACCAACCATAGACCATAATAGCAAATCAAATGAATCTCAGAAAACCACACTATTAAAGCCATGTTTTGTTGGTTGAACTACAACTGAAAAGATATACAGTTATATAAACCTATAGGATAATTAATCTCACTGAACTAATAGCCAGAGATTGCCAATATCATGTGCCCCAACGTATACAATATCGCATGAATGAAGTCAGTTAACTAATTGCTGCATTCAAGGGCCATAATACAATCCCAAGGAAAATAAAATCCACCACGACCAATCAAATAGGCCCTAAAAGTTTCTAGATCAAAACCTGCGGTCTCAGTTTAACTGCAGTTTACAAAAATGTAATCGCACAATACCCTGGGGGACATCTGACCACACCATCTTTCATTCCTCTTATGTCACTATCTTAAAATGAAACCCAGGGCTATAGATCCTGTACAAATAAATGAAATCCTCGAAAGGAAAATCATCCATGTTTCTTCATATCGAAAAATATGGATCAATCGCTAGACCTGCTGGAGGGATATTGTATTATTGTTGATGAAACCACTCTAGTTTCTAGGAGACTAACAAGTACCAAGAAGACATGCATATAATGCACAACGATCTCAACAAATCCATGCATCTCTGTTTGTGCCATATCCAACCTTTCCAGACCCACATACATACCACAGAGAACCCATCCACGACGATTTTCAGAACATGTGCGTGTTAATAAGTTCAGTGATAAAAAATAACATCCAAAACAAACAGTAAACAATAGCCTGTTTAGAGAATAAAGTAGCCATTATATTCATCAAACGTGGGCTATGCAACTACATAAAAGGCCCTGCACCTTCTTTAGACCATGTGACCAAGACATGTCAAGAAAGATAATACTCCCTCCATCCCAAAATGTTGGTCCAATATTTCATTTTGGGCTGTCCTGAAATGTTTGTCCCTTTATCAATATACTTTATTTGATAATTTTCCAATTTTACCCTTCCTTTTTTAATATGGCAAGAACCATTCCAATGCAAAGTTGTAATGATTATGGGCTACATTGGAAGACAAAAATGAAAAAGTTAAATGAATACGTCTTGAAAAAAAGTTGGAATCCCAAAGTTGCCCTAACATTTTGAGACTAAGGGAGTAGTACTAAAAAACTGGCAAACAAGTAGGGTTTTGTACATTGGAATCTTTCAATAATCCTGTGTGTAACAAAAACTATCAAATTAAGCATGTTGAGCTGCACTCATCTAGGCACAAATTATGTAACATACGAGTAAAGTAGAGTGGTGGATTGCTGTAAATGTACATCGTTTTCAAACAAAAACTTGCAGGAGCAAGACGATAAAGTCTATATGCAACCTACTAACAAACATAAGCCCTTCAGCACTAAAAATAGACTTCATTAAAGATAAAGTGGATATCCGCATAGAAAATGCAAAGATTGCATCGCATGCTGCATGTCAAACACAATTCACATGACTATCATAAAGTTATCAAACTAACAGAAGTTGTCAATTCAATTAAAGTGAGCATAAATTTGTAGTCGAACTGCTTCTTGAACTTACCTTCAGCAACTATTGGTCCATATGCAGGTGGTTTAGCAATCCATTTTCCTAGAGAATCCTTCATGTGTCTTCTATCAGATGCAAAGGAACGAAGGAAAATTGGAGCATGCACAACACGGAAGAACCTGAGATTGCAAA